>OX451345.1:18278830-18575186 GCA_949629155.1 Myopa testacea
TTTGTTGAAATTTCTTTCATTCTAGAATTATTCGAACACTTTTAATCATGCTTACATTAAAGTTTTAAAATAATTTAATTCTCAACGCAATTCTATACATTGTTGACCTTGTTTGTTGCTACAAACAAATTTGACAAATTTTTCAAAAACAAAAGATTAGTTAATTCATATGTAGGTTAATATAAATATTTCTACAAACTATTGAAAATCTTTGTTATATTTTTAAATGTACATAAAGTATGAGTGTGAGAATAAATAAGTTGGATAAATATTAAAATTGCCCCAGATACCGACAATATTTCTACGTCCCCAGACACCCGAAATAAGTTCTTGTAGTCTCGATCTGAGTAACCTAAAAACACAGACCAGCTGTTGTAAGCAGTTGGACGAACAATAAACCCTTTTTAGCCACAATCTCCTGAGTTCTGTCTGCTGTGATTATTTTCACAGGCATGACGAACACTACTCCGAAAGAAAGTGCGATCCAAATCTAAATAGTAATGTGTTGATAGTAGAAAAATTGGGGATGCCCCCAAACAGAGCCGAATTAGGGGGAGCAGAAGCCGTGGCGCGCCAGACGCGATAACAGAACGCGCGGACAGGCAGCGTCTGTGCCGGAAATGCAAGCGACGCTTTTCGCAAGACATCTCTTCATATCGCCAAGCAGCGCAGCCGTTCGTCGTGGAACTGACACGCTATTGTTTAGATTTAGTTTTTAAGCAGCCGTAGAAGCAGCTTCTTTCTTTGATTATCCCCACTCCAAGCAACGTGGCCCTCCTCCCTCTCAAGATATTTGCAATTATTTCCATTTCCATTAGCAAAGAAGCAGGGTGGAAAGACTGGGACACGAGTGAAGCTGGATAAAAAGGAATTAAAAAAATGGGCATCTGTCCAAATGCATTATTATTGGGCTCACAGATCCAGTGAAATTGGCAAAAGTAGAGTGGAAATGAAGCACTATGGGAGGAATACCTCTCATTCAAACCCCTTCAGCAACCTCCTGAATAACGTATGAACAGTGGTGCCACATGTGGTGACATTCACTCAGCTGAGTCACCCGGTCGCGACCTCGCTGCTCGTGCATAGTTTTGCGTAAAAATGCAGTTCAAGCTGTTTCCCGGCGACTAGACAGGATGTGCGAAGGACATTGAAATCAAATGCATGCAAGTCATTACCACGAAGACGCTGCACGAGAACACTTCAAGTTCAGTGCGTCATGTGATGAATGCTAACAACGGTAACAATAAAATAAACCATTGAGAAAAACGAAGGAACTAAAAATTAGTGAAAATTTCAAAAATTTAACCACATAAAAAGATCATAAAAACATAAGGAGGAATATTTTAAATAAATCATTCTGAAAATTGACAACATTTTCTAGCCCAAAATATGATCATAAGATATGCAAGGCAGAACCCCTCAAATGCAATACTTTGATCGAGTCAAAAACTACGAAATACGAGCAACAAAGTCGCCCTGCCAACACGTTGTTCCACGTTGTTGATTGCCGTCGATGGCGCGGCTTCTCAATAAATAATATCGTAAGGAGCCAACCGCAAAGCAAGGGAGGGATTCCAACACGAAGCGACGAAATAATCGACCATCAAATTGTTAAAATCGCATGCAACACTGACAGGTCGGGCCATACACAATTTACCGTTAACTAGGATATCCATCAGAGAAGTCGGAGCAGAGAAGCAACAAGCATTGAATTATACAAATTATTATAGAACAATATAAAAAAAAGAACAACAAAGAAAAGAAATAGAGGGGATGTAGTATAAGTAGATACACAATTATAGTACCATTTTAATATTAATGCAACGCTGTAACAATAGAGAATAAATAAAGACAGTTGTAGTGTAAAAGCTGAATAAGAATAACACATGGCGCAGCCGGTAACTCGAAAGTAAATGGTTATTACACGGTCTGGTATAGAAACGAATTCTGAAAACGAAGAAAAAGGTTCTAGCAACGAAAAGTTGGGCGCAGATATATCTGAAATGGCGACTTCTGCAACAAATTTTGAAATACGTGTTCCAGACGCTTTAAAGCTGGACGGAAACCTGCAGACTTTTGATGAAAAAAAGAACATTACGATTGAAACGGATGCATCTAAATTTGGGTTAGGTTGCTGTTTGCTCCAAGAAGGTAAACCAATTGCATTTGCTTCAAGAAGTTTAACAGAAGCTGAAATAAACTATGCTCAGATTGAAAAAGAATTTTTAGCAGTAGTGTTTGCATGCAGAAAATTTCATTATTTCGTATATGGCCGAAAATTTGTTGTTCGAAGTGATCACAAGCCTTTGGTTTCTATCATGAAAAAGGATTTAAGCAAAATCCCTTCTGCCAGGTTGCAACGTATGAAATTAAATTTAATAAAATATGACATCAATTTAATTCATGTGCCTGGTAAAGAATTATATATAGCTGATTTTTTATCTCGATATTATGATAAATCGAGTCCAACAACAGAAATTGAAGATTTAAATGAGTTTGTACATTCAATTAATATAACTGCGGAACGACTGGAATCATTCAGAAAAGAAATGACGCATGATAGTTGTTTAATGGAATTGAAGAAGGTACTAGTAAATGGATGGCCCAAGGATAAAAGTCATCTAAATGAAGAGATAAAAGCTTATTGGAAACACCGTAATGATTTAACATTTGATAATGATGTAATTTTTTTGAATAATCGTATAATTGTTCCGAGAGGATTGAGGGAACTCGTGTTAAACCAGCTACACGGATCTCACTTGGGTATAAATAAAACTAAGAGAAGAGCGCGTGGATTAGTATACTGGCCCAGGATTGATGAAGATATTGAAAGAACTATAACGCAGTGTGCAACATGCCAAAAAAACCGCTCATCAAACGTTAAAGAACCAATGTTGTCGCATAAGGTACCATCATTGCCGTACAATAAAGTGGGTATGGATATTTGTGAGTATAAAAAGAGCCCATATCTAATAATCGCAGATTATTATTCCAAATACTTAGATATAATACCATTAAAAGCAAAAACTGCAAGTGAATGCATAAATAAAATAAAAGTAAACTTTTCATCTCACGGGATACCTGTTGAAATTGTTAGTGATAATATGCCTTTTAATTCCGTTGAATTTAATAAATTTTGCAAAGCATGGGGCATAAAGCTACAAACAACGAGTCCAGGGTATTCACAGGCGAATGGTTTTGCTGAGAAATTTGTAGGCATTGCGAAGTCTTTACTTAAGAAGTCAAACGAAAGTGGAGGTGACCTTTGGCTTGCTTTACTGGAATATCGCAATACACCGTTGAAAGATATTGACGCTTCACCAACTGAATTACTAATGAGCAGAAAAACACGTACACTCGTCCCAGCCAAGACACAATTATATCAGCCAAAAGTTGTACCAAACATTAAACAAAAACTCGAAGAACTAAATGAACGTTCAAAAAGCTTTTACGATCGCACCGCTAGAATCAAATCTTCTTTTTCAATGGGACAGAAGGTTTGGTACCAACAGAAACCACAAAATTGGGTCGAAGCAGTCATTATCAAAGCAGCCGATTCGCCAAGATCTTATTGGATACAATTTCAAGATGGAACTGTTCTGCGTCGAAACTCTAAGTGGTTACGGCATCGCTTATAAGCTACCAAACATCTTGTAGCTTGGGTTCCGCAACTTTCAAGAAAAGTTACACCGACTCAAACATTAAGATAAAACTTAAGTTACTTAAAGGGAGGGAAGAAGATACATATGCATATATCTAATTACATATATGCAATATTGTAAGAGGGAGATGTAGTATAAGTAGATACACAATTATAGTACCATTTTAATATTAATGCAACGCTGTAACAATAGAGAATAAATAAAGACAGTTGTAGTGTAAAAGCTGAATAAGAATAACACAGGGGAGACCTCCGTTTTTTGAAAATACTCGTATTCTAACTTCAAATATTTCAAGATGTAACTTCAAGAGAGCCGAGACGATGATAATTCTGCGGACAGCGTGAAGGCGTTGAAGGTGGAGGGCGAGAAGGTGCTAATAAGGAAATGCATTCAAATGTGTTCAAAAATAGAAAATTTTTCCATAATTTAAAAATAAATAATTTTCCGCTGTGGAGACGAATTCTGATGTACGAGATCGGTGAAGTGTGTATGAACATTATACTTACACTGATTAAATACTTAATCTTATATTCAATTTTATTACTATGAAGAACAGAAGATAAAAATCAAACACTATATATGTAATAACCATTATAAAGTGTGGGCCATCGGTTGGTTTCTTTCTAAATTAGTCAATACAATTTAAATTAATTATTTAATTGAAAAGAACACAAAATTATGACCTCCATTGTATATCCGTTGGGATGCGGTTTTTAGCATTTTAGCAATTTGTGCTTATAGAAATCCAGAAATCAAAGACTTTGCCTTGCATTACTATAAAATAATTTGGTTATTTTTGTTAGATTCTGCCCACTGTACGTGTTCATACACACGTTTCCTCCATCGATATTAACAATAAATAAACACAAACCCTGTGAAATCGATGGACCATAGTCATGTTATACTTACTTTGTTGTTGTTATAGTTGTTGTTGTTGTAACTAACTGTAACTTCCTGTACGTTCGTCCCGGAAAAGAGTAAAAATTATATTAAAGATTGTATTTTCTACGCTGTTGCTTCACTTTATCGCGTTCGTTGATCAGCAAGGAAAATAATAATAATAACAATACCAACCACAACAATAACAACAGAAACAACAAAGTCTAGTGCCCTGAAATTTACGCGATACTCTCCTCATTACATTGAGCATTTCCGGGTTTTAAATGTCCTGCGACACTCGCCAAACATTCCAGGGGAAGGAAAACTCCACCCATATCTCTCATTGAAGCACTTTATATAACATCGAAATGCGTTATTTTCATTAATCTTGATCCCAACAAACGAACTAGAATAACAACGAGGATAACAACGAGAAAAGGAACTGCAAAAGATGCAGGCAGAGCGACGCACTGCAGACGCGATTGCAGTCCAGTGATTGATGTGACTCTGAGGTCTTCGTTTTACTGCAAGGATTTTTGTAAGGACATTTGTCGACACAATTTAGAAATTTAAGCTACAAACTAATCGAGGCTATTCGGGGTTTATATTCGTATCACGAGCAGTGAAGTTTGGTTTAGTTGATCCGAGATTTCTAAATAAACTAAGAGCTTGGTAAGAAAAAAAGAAATAAAGTAAAGAAGAAGTCAATAAAAGAACTTAAGAAATAAAGAACTCTCAATGAAATAAAACCGCAGAAGGTTCCCAATTAATCGAATTTTCTGTGTGTTTAAAGTGTTTAAAATATCATTCTATTTTT
The DNA here is from genome assembly GCA_949629155.1 of Myopa testacea. Lineage (NCBI taxonomy): Eukaryota > Metazoa > Arthropoda > Insecta > Diptera > Conopidae > Myopa > Myopa testacea. The sequence goes on from OX451345.1 coordinate 18,284,189, forward strand.
TAGCACTACTTATAGTTTTTCTTACCTTCCGATTAGTTGTCTGTAATTTCGAGCAGGCCGAAAGTCATTTAAACGCACATGACGCTTAGTTAGCATCATGATTTTCGACTTATACCTCTTGATTGACGCGTATTCCTGATGACTGACCCCCTCCTCTTCCCTTTCCCTCGAACCCTATTGTCAACAATCAGACATACAAAGTTAACATGCGGACAACAGACACGTTTGTTTGGTTGCTTACGTGACGCGTTGGCGCGTGCTTACCACGTGAGCATCCATTCGCATTGGGAGCGATGTCATCCGCAATGGACATCACTCATTCAACCGCATCATTCATTCATTCATTCATTCGCCCCTGCGCTTCGTTGCTCACTCTCTCGTGCTGGCGCCCATTCAGCCGTGTTGCGTACTGCAACTCAATCAGTTCACAACAACAGCTGTCGTTGGTGTCACTAACAACAGCAACAGCAACAGCCAAGAAAACAATAGCAAGGACAAATTGCTTTAAACGGCAACAATTGACGTTGTTGTTGCTGTTGCTGTTGCTGTTGCTGATGCTGTTACTATGCGATGCTTGAAGCTTACAGACGCACGCACGGCCCGAAGCGTAGACAATCTGCTGCACTGACTGCTGCCGTGGATGCTCGAGCTTTTATAGTGCAAAATAATGTTGTTGCCTTTTCGCTGCCTCTTTGTTGCCATTGTAGCTGTTGCATTATTGTTGCTGCTTTTGTTGTGTGTTGATATTTAGCGCGAATGCGAAGAGAGAAAAAGCTATAAATATTTAATATTTTGAGGGAAGCCGTTGGTGACGCAAGACGTTGTTGTTGGAAGGGAATCTGCTAAACTTGATACAGTGGCAAAGATCACAAATGAACAAATCATTTTTATTCTCTTTTCTTGTGATCTGCCTCAATAAATAATGGACAAACATTTTCAAACGAATCAATGAATATGTTCGTTTTATACTCTAAGTTTGCAGATTCTCTTCATTGATGGCAATAATTTAAACCAAGACATAAACACTTTGTTTAATTTAACTGTAATAATAGCGGTTGAGTTGTATTTAAGTTGCAATTAAGAATTATTAAATCAGGAAGTTAGTACATTTAACAAAATTAATAATAATTATTAAGATAATTACAATATTATGATAATTACATCATTTTTACGAGTGTGAATTCGGCCCACTTTCAACCATAAAAGACAAAAGTATAGACAACAATACAACACATTGTTTAAGTTACCACAATCAAACAGAAACAACAACAACAACTGTATAAAAAAGCAACAATAACAACTTCCATCACAAAAGGGATATCAGTAGCAACAGCTAAACAAAACATACATATGGGTTCCACTGGGTTATTCTTCCCTTTCTGCAGGACCCGCCACCCAACCGAACAACATGCTTAAAATTTAAATGACACCCTACACACAAAAAAAAAAACCAGAAGCTCCATAACAACAACAATCATGACATTCAATAGCAGCACAACTACAGACACCGAAAAGCGGAAAGTGTTGCCTACTCGAAGAATTAACATTTCCGCTGTGAACGCGCAAGAAAACGGAAGTGATGCCGCGTCTGTGTTGCAGGAGAAACCAAGGAGAAAGAAAGAAAAAGAGACGAACACATGTATAAATAACCCAACAATTTGTAAGAGAAAGGGGGACCGGAAGAGAAAAGAGGAGAGAAAGAGAGAGCGCGAGAAAGTGCTGCCAAGTTGTTGCACTGCGCCGAGAGCTGCACCGAAAACTAGGAGATCGCGAAGGTGCAAAAAAGCTAGAACTAGAATTTTGAGGGAGCTGCGTTGTGCTCTCATTCGGGAACTCTTCCTGCTCTTTGTGGTTCTTCACAGCGACATGATATTCCTTGAGTTGCGCTCGGTTGCCGTTGTTGCTGCCGGTGCTGCGACTGGCGGACGTTGGAGAAGCGCTCTCGCCTGCTTAAGATGCTGTGGAGATCCATCTTCGTGGAGCAGTGTTTGTTTAGGCGTCGAAGTGGAAGCGCGCACTGAATGATTGGTCGGTCGGTCGGCGGTGGTTCCAACGGCAAGCAACGGTTTCGACTACGACGCGGCGTCGATCTCTCGAATGCGGCGGCCTCTGAACGGCGAACTGAAGTGGACTTTGGTGCATTTTTGTTCTTTTAGACTGGATTTCCTACGGTTTATTTTTATACAGGTGGTGCGTTTGTGGAGGAGATCCTCAGCGTCGGTGCGGGGCGTAGAGAAGGCGATCGTGCGTGCGCTATTTTTCCAAAACGCTGTTCTTGTGAAATCAGTGGCGTGTACAGTGGGTCGTGTTCAGGAAACTGAAAAGTGGAGAAAATGCAAATATGTAGAGTAGAAGAAGGTTTTTGTTTTTTATTGTTGTTGCTCATTTCGCAAGTGCAAAGGTTGGAAAGTGCCGAGTTCGGGTAACAAATGTTCAATACCGGAATCTGTTACTAAAAATAAACACACCAACCACAGAATTTAACGGTTCATGGTACATGGTTCCGTGTCCAAATTTATTTCTCTCTAAATCGAGTGAAAAGTGTTTTCAAAACCATCTTCCGACGAATGCAACACTGGTGGCTACAAAAGCTCGTATTACGTGGAAAAACAATGCAGTGAATGGACTCGTTTTCCTCCTAATTTCAAGTGAAATTCTGCGTTGTTCTCATTTCTACGGAAAATTCTGTTACTCATTATCGTTTTTTATTTGGAATTTTCGCTTGATTTTAGTGATCGAGACAACCAACTCGTGTATCTCGTGTGCCATGTTTTCTTTGACGGGTTTTCCAGATGAATACTAACTCGAGTTGCTGCTCTTGTTGTTGTTGCTAATAATAAATACCACACATTTTCTCAATTGATATTCACACCTGATGTTTAAAGAAAGATTTTAAGTTTCTCTGAATTTTGTTTTGCTGTCCTGTTTTGCGTTTAAAACAATCTCAGTGGCGAGGTCGGGAAAGAAAAGACTTCTAAAAGTATAGTTTGAAAGCAATTAAAAGAAGTTAGAAAGTCAGCATAGCAAGATATATCAAAGGTATCTCGTACTCTGTGGCAAGTCGGTCCATAACGACTGTCTCTCTGTCCCTAAAAACCAATAGTATCTTTAAAAGAAACTATTTTCCATTCACCAAAATAGACTTCATACAACTTTAGTCTAGAAATATTAGTTGACGGAATTTGATCTGAACTAAAAATAACGTAAACTTCATAGTTTTGTATAATACATCAAAGTTCATAGAAGCATTGAAATAAAGTTTATAATTTTGGGATAATAGAAACATACATCAAATAAAGAGTTCAGAATTGTAATTGCGAGTATGTTTTGTAAATACACATCTAAAGTAAACAAGTTTATTTAGATTGGGTTGAAGTAAATAATTTTATTGGTAGACATTAATATTTTATTAATGTTTTTTATTGTATGCGGAATCACTTTTAAGAATAAAATGAAAAGCTTATGTTTTGACTTGTTCATTTCAACAGATTTACTTACATATATTTTTAAATAACCAACCAACAGGTTTTCTGTCAATCAACAAATGGGTCAAGGTTCAATCAGCTCAGTTCAATCATTATAAGGAAAATCAGTTGTAATTGTTTCAATTCCATGATTCCATACACCAATTAATTAATTGTAGGAATTTGTTTATAATTAGTTTATTTTGAGTGTCTAAATTTGATTCTTTAAATGTACATATTATGCACATGATTTTTTTCTTCAATTCTCCTCATTCACATTTTCGAATAACAACTGTATTCATACTTAATAGTGGATGTATACAAATGTTATTAGCGGAGCATTTCAGTAGTCAATTAATCGGTTCAACAACAAAAACAGAACAAGATTTAATAGAAGAATCAAAGATTATTTAGTTCAATTCAAATTCTCAAAATGTGGCAATATACTCAAGGCAAACGTTGCAAGTATTCCAAATGAATTGGGCAATGTTTGAGTTTACGATGGATTGGTTTTCATTAACAGCTTCACGCTAGGATGGGAAATATTAGGCAAGCATCTCGATAGAATCAAAGCTAATGTCAAGTTCAACAACTTCGGTTCTATGTTACCGAAACCGAACAAGCTTTTGTGCTTGGATTACGTGTGGGCCAGGAAATCGCCACAGTTTCAATGTACTCATCTAGTAGTCTTAGTTTCAGAATTATTACCTTATTATTGTTGTAGCTTCTGCTTCATTGATGCACGTCGACAACGATTTCACGTAAATTTAAATTAAAACATTAATTTCGCGTATCCAGGAGGTCGAGACCCGTGCACAAGAATCTCGTGTTCCAATCTAAAGCCAATTTGTTTATAATTCACAGTGGAGGCGAGATTAATGTAGTAGTTTCTAAATTATTTCATTTAAATAATTACTTGTATAGCTTCATTGATGCGATTAATAAGCTTTGTCGAGGTATTCTTTTGCCGTATTTTAATTATAATTTGCCACTGCTAGGATATTAATCACACAAAATAATTAGCATCCATTAAACAAGCGAAAAACCGCGATTTCTTAACTTCCCTCGCTGTGGAAAAGTAAATCGGGCGATCATGTATAAACACATGTGATTGACTCCATACAAAAACATAACAACAACGACGCCAATGTGTAAATGTTTAGATTTTATATGAAAGGAAAACAAAAAATAAATAGTGGAAAATAAACATACGTAGTAAAAAAATTAACAGAGCAGGAAAAATCCAGATGCGAGTCGAAGAAGTAGAAATCATGAAAGAAAATGATTGGGGGAAAAACAGTGATGGGGAAAAATATTGTAGTTAGAAATACATAAAGTTTTAAAATATGTATTAATGTGATTCTGTAGATTTCATGGGTTGTAAAAAGATCTCCATTCTTCTAAATTAACTGAAACTTTTGACCACACTTGAACACAAGTGAAATTGCTTCAAGATCGGAATTGAACTCAAACTAAATCTACGACTTCTTCATTAACACTCGAGTGCCTATATACAACAACAACAACGAATATTTAAATAATCTTTGAAAATGTGAAAAACTGCGAAGTTAACATCAGTGATTGCATATTTTTTTACTTGAGCTTCAGCAAGAATGCAAAATGACACATTTTATCAATTTTACTCGTAAACTAGAATTTCACGTTCCAGATACGAATCATCGCCAAGTGTTTCAGTGCAGCGAAACTCAGCCTCATCAACAGCAAAGCCAACAGAAATTCCTCAGCAGCAACATGTGACGACAACAGCAACAGCATCATCATAGAAACAGCGTCTTCGTCGTCGTCGTCGTCAACTCAGCATAACTTAAACATGGGTTGGCCAAGAAAAAGAAAGTGTTTTTCCATCTCGAAGCGATGACGGAAGACGTGCAAAAATCAACAAGAAAAAAACAGAAAAAATAAAGTGAACTTTCAGTGAATCAAGAAATTTAAGAAAGAAGAACTCATCACCACTGCTGTGTCAGCTCTGCCCTCCTCCTTCACTCTTTCTATCACTCTATCACTCTCGCTCTATCCTTCGCCATCCTTTTCTCTGTCGTTTTGTTCCTTTCGCCTTTCGATATCGGGCTCGTCACTCGCCAGCGAACCATGTTAGATATATTTCGGGGTTTGAAAAACCTTGTGAAGGTCAGTCACGTGAAGAACGATTCGCCAGTATTTCGCTTGCACTACTCCATAACTGTGATGGTCCTCATGTCCTTCTCGCTCATCATTACCACGCGTCAGTACGTCGGCAACCCCATCGACTGCGTGCACACCAAAGATATTCCCGAGGACGTCCTCAACACGTACTGCTGGATACACTCCACCTACACGCTGAAGAGTCACTTCATCAAGAGGCAGGGTTTGTCAGTGCCCTATCCGGGCATCGGTAACTCCGATGGCGACGTAACCGACAAGAAGCTCTACAAATACTATCAGTGGGTGTGTTTTTGCCTATTCTTTCAGGTGGGTTCGTAGGCGCTAATAAATCAAAACTCATTCCAACGAGTAACTAATTATTCAATACTTTAGCCAAGGTTCGGATTCGGCCCTCATAGTAGCGAATAGCTTTAATTACCTGTGACAAAATAGATAGAGAAAATAGAAATATTCAATATTTTTAGTAATAATATTCACTATACTCGTATGTTGTAATATTCATTCAGTATTCATAAATGTGCTATACTCATGCCATCTTTGTTATTTTATTCTTCGACTCCACCCTTTGTTATGATCTTGTATTGAAAGAGAGACCCACCCTTTCGTTTCAGATCGACCGATGGCCACGTGAACAAATAAATATCACGGTGATTTATTACGTGGCCTTTTCAGTTTATTTTCCCCCAAAAATATACATCTATAGACCGTAATTAATAAATAAACAAAAAGAAAGAAATAAGAAAATATCTATGTATATGTGTGTATATAGTATATACACCAGAGTATAACTTCAAAGAACTGAGATAAAAATATGATCGATCTAAGTGCTTGCAAAAGGAAACCGTAGTGATCACTGTGGATATGTGAATTGCTTTGTTTTCCTTTTTAAAATCGTTCATTCATTTCCATCGGACGATCTTAAAAGAGATATCGTCTTCGTTCGGCGTTCAATGAAAATCGAAAAATATACAGGATGATCCATTAGTTTATTGATCGACTAATTCAATAACTTCAGTCATATGTATATTATACAGTCAACTTATAAGGATGTTCAGATATCCTTAAAGGCTGAAGTTCTGGAACCAATAATGAATTTCGTTTCGCAGAAAACAACTCCTCAGATTTTATTCCTATAAAACTATGATTTCTTGTAAACATCGGTCAAATTTTCCCTAACATGTAATTTAAAACACATAACAAGCCTTCGAAAAAAATCCGAAAAGTCTTGTGTAAATACTTTATTTTTGTCATAAATTCCGAGAAATTAACTTAATTTGAATATGATTTATATACGGTCGATGCAGAATCGGTTTTTAAAAATAGTTCCAGTTCGTTTATTAATAAAGACGTTTGTGTATGTGTGTGTATCTGTTCTGTTTATCTACAAGTTTATCTACATTTTGTTGAAAGATCTAAGTATAATTTTGTATAGAAATTCATATGTCTTGAGAGCACATGGAATTTCATTCATGGGTCTGCATAGTAAAATGAAATAATTTTGTTTTTCATTAAAAAAAAATTTACTTTGAAATCGGGATAAGAAAGTATAGAATTTGTAGCGAATATAGTATAGTTTTATGTTTCTAATAAAAATAGTGAACGTGTTTTGAGGCTTTTGCAAGAAAGCAGAATATAAATTTTGATTATTTTAGTCCATGGGAACATCAGTTCTGAGATATGCTGCGCCTACGCTCAGATACGTCATCGAAAACATCGATTCCGAAAACATCGAACCGTCAAATAAATTCAAATAGATTGTGAATGGGTTATTGTTATATCGGTTTACACTTTAAAATAAGTTTAACATACTAGCGTCTGTTGATGACGAAGCAAGAAAATTGTTGAGTTATTGGCAGATTTTGTTCGTTATGCAAACCATGTAAGAGGGTAATCAATATGGACATTCGAATATTATTAGATACTAGACTACATTTCGGATCGTCAAGAGACTAAAAGAGAGAGATAGGGTTTCCAAAAACCATATTCATGAAGTACAGTATTTAATTTTCAATCTGAATCAGAATTCGGAGCTGTAAAAAGATCCAACTAAATGTCTATGCGTCATAATTTATCAGCATCCGTGCGGACTTCTAAAGGAGGGAATACTGTAAGAGAGGAAAACCTAAAAATAGGTATTTGTCCCATATTTCGGCTATGTCTCGAACCAGAGAGGACCAAACAGTGACAACAGTGGTAATAATATTCAACATTCTAGAGACAATATTATGACATCAACAAGAGAGAGATAGGAACACAGAAGAATGAGTAATAGCGAGAAGTAGATTTAACTAAAACAATGTAAACACTGCTCTTTGGTGTTGTTGTTTTTTCACTACAAGTACTCAAAAATTAATAACGGAAAGAAATCCATTGCAAACTGTCATCCAACGAGGTATGAAAATCATGTATACGGTTGCAAACCGCGTGTGACAATTAGTTCTGTAATAAAATCTGTTATATTTTTAGTAATTTTAGCAACTCGAAGAAGCTTTCTCCCACCTCATATGTGACAGATTTCAGTCGTGTCATTCGGCTGCTGTAGGATGACTAAACATCCGCGCAATGCTCGAAGGCTATTTTTAATGACCTTACTACAATTGACATTCCTTGGTTCTCGAGAACAGAGTGACCTCGAACCAGATTTGGATATGCACACATGAAATAACTATAATACATTATTAATCAGAACAACTGATTAATGCGGCATACGTGCTTTTTCCCGGCACAGAAACCATGATATACTTTGATATTTGGCTATTAACACTAATTGCTTTTAGATCCAGCCAAACCAACGCTTCCCAAACTGGTCCGTCAGTTTATCGATCAGCTGTCCATCGGACTCGCGCCACGCATTAACTTGTTCGGTAAATTAGCAAAATTTGGTATTTAAACAAAACAAACATTTTCGCTTTGGAACAAAATGAATAGCCACCAATCAATCGATCGTTGATCATCGTCCATGGATGCATGCATACAATACTTTGATGGATACTAGCTATTTATCTGTGTAGCTGTGTGTCTGTGTGTTTGCTTTGGTACGTTCTCGTCTATACAATTTAGCACAACAAACTTTGGAATCAAGACGTACCTACATATTTACGCTGGCTCCACGCCAAAATGTCAAAAAGATCAACGCGCTTTTACGAAATTCCCCTCAACAAAAAACAAAACAGCAAAAGAAAATAAAAATCTAGCAAAAAGACAAAAGAGAAGATCGAAAAGAGTTCACAAGAAAATCGTTGGAGTTATGAATTAGGCCCTTATAAACGATAAACGCTCTGTCCGTTGAACACCCGTTTTGTTTTGTGCTTTTCGTATTTTGTTGGTATTTTGTTTGTTAGTAACGTCAAAACTACGAAGAGCACAAAACAAAACGGGTGTTAAACGGACAGAGCGTTTATCGTTTATAAAGGGGTAAAGGAAAAGTTTCAGTTCCTCTTTAAACTCCAGAAAAGATATAAAAAATCATCAAATATGAAATCCAACATTAAAAGATATCTCTGAAGTACCAGGAGTTCTTTTTAATATTTATACCCTGGTACATACATATGTGAAGCTGGGAAGACTTTTCTTCAGCCAGTTCTTCCAAAAAAATTCAGTTTGTTTCAACTTAATACATAAATATAATTTAAATAAAAGATAAGATGAATAAATATTAAAATAAAATATGGTATATTTAAAATAAATAAATATGAAAGATCGCAAATATATTAATAAATATTATGCTTAAAGGTTATGTAATATAGGTTAAATTGTCAAATTAAACATAACGCTGGAAATCTTTTTATATACTCAAATTCTAAACAATTGCATCCTCTTTCTGCTAATCATCGAATAGAAGACGCTTAGACAAAACTATTTCCATGATATCCTCAAATCTCTCCGCTTCTCTTTTAATCTTTGTGTTAAGATTTTACGGAACTGACTATCGTTAATACGAGGCAATTCCAAAAGTATCCGACCTTGATGTATGGATGACTGTTGTTGTTCGAAAAATTGCCATAATCTCATCATTATGAAGTTTGGAGTTTGATGACGCTACGTTGTTTAGTATTTGTTTGACAAGCATCAATAATGAGCACTCCGAATTTGACTTTGTAAACTTGAAAAATCTCGGTCATCGTAATCCGAACCCAAACAATACTATCATGTGAAGGATCTCAGTCCAACCAATATCAAAGCCCAGATAGATTCTCCTCCGCAGGAGTCTGCTCCTTCGTTTACAACGCCAAATGAGGATAAACAAGCTGCCAAGACAATAAGTCAAAAGCAGTTAAAAGTAGACTATGTTGAGAACTTGAGAAATACAGGCATTTTTCTCCCAATTGTTTGTATGTTCTCTCTTGGGTCGGGTACATCTGAGGCTACCTTCTTACATTCATACACTTCTATATATTAAATTTAAATTTAGTTCCACACTTAACACTTAATAGAGCTGCGCCGATTGTGTCTTCCTTCCCTTCAGCCGAAAGCGGTGAAATTTACGCTCGATCAGAGATTCATGGGCTTGAAAGATTAGATGGTCGATTACCTCGTCGTTCGCAGCTCGTGGCACTCACTAAAGAATCTCCGCCAGAAGCACGTTTCGGCGCCTTGTTTTTGACTTCATGCAGATTCCAATGTTTTCTAAATCAAAAGCTAATCCACTTAGTGAACATCGTTGCCATTAACGCGGAATGCATCAGAAAGATTCCTAGATTATAAATGTGGAAATTATAATTTCTAAATCTAAAATATGTACTTAATTCAATGTGCCGTTACATACAAAAACTTTATGTATTTTATCATTCCTATAAATCGGAGTTTTTGTATTTATTTCATCATCAAAAACCGCCAAACTTTTATTGCTTTATTTCGTGTTTAAATTCAAAATTTTAGTACAATTAAAATATATTAATGAATTTCTTAATATTCAAAAATTAAAAATGAATGGATTTGTACATTTTTAATAAAGACATGTTTTGGCAAAACTTTTGAGCAACTATAAAAATTTCCACAAATTTCAATTGGAATTTTATAAACTCGGACCGCTTCCTTTTGGTCAAATAATTAGTGAAAAACAGAACATTAAATTTTTTGTTGAAGAATGCTTCATTTTTATTAAATTTGAGTTAGTTTTTATTACTTTTAGTTTTCATTTTAGCTTTTTACTATCCACTTTAAATTTATCTGCAGATGAAGAATTGCATTCCTTTTAATCAAACTTCTAGTCTATCATAAGTGAGCTGATCTTCGATCTCGTCGGCAAGAATTTCCATTTTAACGACTGTCATAAAATCCCAAATTATATATTTTCAAGCACCTTCTGACAGATTCAATAAAATTAATACTTCACGTGGAATAAATGCTACGATAGCCATTTCTTTAAGCTCTCAGATTGTGGACTGTGTTTTATTTTTCACTAATTAAATTAATAAAATTTTATTTCTTCCTGGCTGACTTCGTATTTGGAGATCAGAGTACCTTTAATTCCATTGTCTAAAAAATTGAGCAGCGTCATAAAATAGCTTTGACGAAGGCCAGAGAACAGTGTAGCCAACCGCCGGACCAGCAGCGATACGAGAGTTCAGCCAAAGATTCCGCCTAAAGGGATTCATTAAATACGAGTAAATGTTATTCTTAGGAACAAGATTCTTATTTGACGTAATCTTGCAAATCGTATGTCGCGTAATGGGCGAGTTGTGGGCGAGTATGTTGACGAATTATTATATACATATATACAAATTATTATATTATATATATGTAATTATATGTATGTATATACGCTACGAAGCATAAGCCGATGTCTTCGGCGGATGTGCCAAAGTGTCACAGACGTCTAAACCTTCACTAAATTACTGCTATTTTGAAATTCCCGGCCTTGGTTATGCGAAAAATATACATTTCACATGGTGTTTTTTAAATTTTTCTAAAATGAAGGGAATAGGAGAAACTAGTCTTCCTCTGTGTTCAGGTGATCTCTCCCAGAAAGTGGGTTCCCTGTGAATTACCTTAGTTTTCCCGAAATAAGAAGCGTGAATCCAGGAGGACTCTTCCGAAACACAAGGAAGACACCCAGCCAGTGAAGGATTACAAAACTATTTATAATAGTTTCAGTCAAACAGCCGCTACCACAAGAAGAAAAAACTATACAAAATAAGACCACGATGAATGCCCAGCCTCGAATATAGCCGGTGATTTCTACTAGTTCCTTAAAAACCTTCGAAGGTAGTTTAAAATAACTACCAGGCACGCGACGGAGACAATGATTTTGGGTAGTTTTGCTTGTTGTGGTCGATATAATAAATCGAATCAACATCATGATTTATGTCATGTTAATTCTATTTATTTGGTGAATTTTTCATAAAGTAGAAGAGAACAGAAACTTTGGAATATAGCTTAGGAACAACTCCAAAGACTTTCAACCAGGAAACCATTACGATTACTATCATAAGTACGACACAGTAAATCCCTTACTCATTATCGCTCTGGTTCCAGTACATATAACATCAGATTGCCGAAAATTCAAATGTCTACACTCGGCATAACTACTGTTCATCTTTAATACCAGCCACTGACTATGAGTTCATGACATTTGATCGGTTCAGGGTGAAACAATCATTGAAAGGCTTGACCAGCATAGCCACATAGACCACTACTCTCTGGTGAGTGCTTGCAAGCAAAGTGGTCTGTACTCTACCCACTCTTACCCATGGGCCTTTTCCTGTACTCTTGCCTTAGCTTGCCTTACCATTGAGTACCTATTCCTCCAGCCAGAGATGTTTTTTTATAAGATCTACATGCGAACCTGAATCTTAAATAATATTATATTATGCTTTGTTAATTCTTATAAGTTGTTATATTTTGGTTTATGTCATGATTTTATATTAAGAAATTAAGATGTGTTCACGCGTCGAAACTCTACGACCAAATTACTATAATATAGCAAAAGTTATATAGTATATTATAATTTCTAAGGCAAATCTCACCTTTCCTAATCATCGATATTCCTTCTGTTTCATTCAGTTTATGGTGTGACTTTTTTTCTGCTTCCAGGCAATTTTATTTTACACGCCACGATGGCTCTGGAAATCTTGGGAAGGTGGCAAAATCCATGCCCTCATCATGGACTTAGATATAGGCATCTGTTCCGAGGCCGAGAAAAAACAAAAAAAGAAATTACTTTTAGACTATTTATGGGAAAATCTTAGGTAAGTCTTTTGATTTCTTTCAAGTATGTTAAAAATATTAAATAATAAAGTAATTTAATATTATTTCGCAAAGATATCACAACTGGTGGGCATACAGATATTACGTGTGCGAGTTATTGGCGCTGATAAATGTGATAGGTGAGTACGCAAGAGTTAATAACTAAAAAAGAGTGAGGGTGTGTGCCAATTGGTTACTTTTTCCTCGGTATAGAAAATTTTGACATAAGAAACAGAAATTTTGACGCGAGTGAGGTGAATTCAAACGTCAAAATTTTATGTAGCCCTGAGGGCTAGGTAAATTTTTGACAACCGTTGAATATTCTCTTCAACGTCGAGTATTTCAAAATTATTTCAAAATTGAAAAAAAAAATTAGGAAAACTTTTATTATTATTATTATAAGATGTTGTGTTTTTAATATAATAGCTAGTAACAAAGGAAAATACTTTTTTTGATATTCTATGCATAATTCTTTGTTTAATTTTGCAGACAATCTTGAAACTCAAAATTTTGTCTGCCAAAATTTCATCCATGAATTGGCACAGCAAATAGAACAAAATTTTACTCACCAGAGTAAATTTATTTCAACATTACTTAACACTAGTAAAAAGTAACCAATTGACACACACCCTGAATAATAAAAAATAAACTTTTAGTCTTTAGATTATTTTAATGGTCTCTGGATTATTAGAGCTTTATATAACTTTTGAAATATTTAGAAACCATAAAGAATACTTTTAGAATCTTTCGATTACTTCTAGAGTCTGTAATATACTTTTAGAGTCTGTAGATTACTTTTGACTGTTGAAGAATCTGTAAAAATTAGAAATTACTGGAGAAATACTAAAATGTTTTATGGTAAACTTGATGGCTTTTAAACTTTAGTCGCCATTAAATTCCCTACCTCTCAAAAATCTTTTCCTTAGCATTCTTTCTAGATTTATCACGTCTTGTAAGGTTTCATTCTTTTCGAAAACAAACTTTAACGCCAAAAACATTAACCTATGTATATACTAAATTAATGTTCATTGAATCAGTAAAACAAATCAACAATTTTGACTACTTTTCTTTTGAATGAACCTTTCGAGAGTTCCTCTTTCTCTCTCTATCTCTCGCTATACTTCTGTCCGTCTGAACGATTTCCCTGTCTGCAAGAAGTACTCTTCGCACACGTTTATTTTCATGCTTTCACTGACAGTTAATTGTTTTGATATGCTGTCAGTCTCGATACAACCACATCTTGTGTTGCTTTTGTTATGCACACTATATAAATTAAAAGCATTAAAATTCGATCGTGAATTTGCGGTCGATCGTAATGGGTTCAATTCGTGGTCCTGCCGGAGATGTTTATTTTAATTTTGCTTGTTCTTTCAGTGGTCAGTCGATTAAAATTCTACAGTTTACACTTTGTTTATTTTGATTTGCGATTTCGAATGTTTTACTTGGTTTTACGGATCGTAACAATAAACTTGGTGTTCACTCACCTCTGCTGCCGACTTCAATCAGTTCGTGCAACGGTGTTGGAAGCGAGCTTTCAGTGGGTATTAATAATGAATATCCGACAGAACACCTAATTGATGGATCCGTAGTAAAAACTTGCCTTGAGATGTGATTACAAATTTGAATTTTATTAGACGTGTTGAGGGTTTTTCTGGAATTAGTACAATGCCAAGTTGCGAAGTTTATTTTGTACTGAGGTACTTTTATAGAACTTAAACTTTTTACAAGTTTCTTCTTTCTACAGATCTACAAATTATTTTCCTCAACAGAAGCTGGAATAATTGTTATTTAAGATATTTAAATATTGAATGATAAATGAATGATATTTAAATAAAGTTCGATGATTGTGAAACATTCCTTGAGACTTTTTACCTTCACGCTACGTCTTTCTTCGGCGCAACGATGTACACTTCATTCGAAGAGTGACTCTATAAAGAAACTATGTACATATTTCTATTATTGTCACTCTAGTCTTTGAGACATGTTATCCGAACTCTAATGAACAGAACAGACCCCATTTCAAAGTACGGAAGATGCTAGAATTACTCCGAGGAAACTTTGTGGGAACCAATTTAATCTCTATACTTAAATTAATAAATAAATAAGAATTCAAAATGTAGAGCTACTTAAAAGTATTGTTATAATTTTTCTTATGTAACTCGTAGAGTATTTTTCATTCTTTCATTATACTTCTGTGTTTGTAGGTCAAATGTTTCTTATGAATCGATTTTTCGATGGCGAATTTATGACGTTTGGCTTGGATGTGATAGCGTACATGGAGGCCGATCAGGAGGACCGCATGGATCCAATGATTTACATCTTTCCAAGAATGACCAAATGTACATTTTTTAAATACGGTTCCAGTGGAGAGGTGAGCCCTTCAACCCGGAATAAGTTCCTAACTAATCCGTCCTTTCTTTTCTTTTAAGGTGGAAAAACACGATGCGATCTGCATTCTGCCGCTGAATGTGGTCAACGAGAAGATTTACATATTTCTGTGGTTCTGGTTTATCTTGCTAACGTTTCTCACATTTCTAACGCTGGTATACAGGGTGGTTATAATATTTTCACCTCGCATGAGGGTGTATTTATTCCGTATGCGTTTTAGGTGAGGTGGACATCGATCTGGCTCCCATTTGAATCTTTATTAACTCTCTCTCTTCTTCACTTTTCCTCTCTCTATACTCTCCCTCTCTCTATTTCTCTCTCTCTGTCTCTCTCTGTCTCTGTCTCTTTAACAGGTTAGTGCGTCGAGACGCTATTGAAATAATCGTTCGTCGTTCGAAGATGGGCGATTGGTTTTTATTATATTTATTAGGTGAAAATATAGACACGGTTATATTTCGTGATGTTGTACAGGATTTAGCCAATCGCTTAGGACATAACCAACACCACAGGGTGCCTGGACTGAAGGGTGAAATACAGGATGCATGATATTGGGAGTATTAGAAACAATACAGAGTGCAATTTGTCGTCGCCATATGAGGAGTCAGCACCGCACCGCCATCGATCCATAACGAGCACCGATCATCCGGACAGGAGCACTGCGGACACTACGCAGTCGCCGCATCACATGAACATCATCAGCCGTCATCAGCAGCAGAGCAGGTACTACAGGAGATACAACAATAGAGAGAATAAAAAATATCAACAACAAATCTAGACTAAAATAGCTATTAATTATTATAGATACTATAAACACTATGGTTAAGGTAAATTTAACACCAACAACAACAACAACAAAACATAGCATATTCGGTCCTCGACCTTCGACCTTCATAACTGCATCGGCCTCATTTTCATCAGCGATTTTATTCAACGACGACAAAAATGAATTGCATTCGAATGCAACACAAAATGACAACAACAACAATAACAACAACCAATTCAGATTGTGTTCATTATGTAGACAAAATTTTTTTATAAAAAACTGTTCATCCCAGAAAAATCCAAACCAAAAAAATCGATCATGACGTCAAAAAATGTGAAACTTTTATACAAAACCAAAGAAGAAAACTCATACCGAAAAAACCGAACGAAAACAAAGAAAAAAAAACCATAAGAAAATCACTTCTGCAATAATAACAACAAAAACAACATCAAATATTATCATCATTTATAACATGAGAAGAAATCATTATTAAAAATTAGACCACACACAAAAAATAAAATACCAAAATAGAGCGCTTCATGTAAACACCCAGAATAGGAAGAGGAAGCGAAGAAGAAGAAGAAGAAGAAGAGGGTGAGGAAGCAAATCAACTTTAAGTACATACATACATATGTATGTAACGATGCTCTCGCATTTATACTCACATAGTTATTAGTCGTTCTTTAAGATGTATTCACACACAAATTGAGGTTATGTTGGCAGCTTTTCAAGGAGTTTATTGAAGAAGGTCCTCTCTTCCGTACGATTAACGAGTCGATCATTTTCATTTCATATGCTCATGTTTCATAAAATCCGTCCAAAAATAGCAACGCTTCATTACAGCATTCAACACATCCGATCATAACTCATTCATTGTGATGGTGATGATGATAGCGATGATGATTAGGTTGAATTTGTGACGATCAGTGATCAATCAAACGTGACGATGGACGACGAAATGAAAGTTAAAAACAAGTTTCTTGGATGCACTTTAAGAGGGTTTATTTTATTGGATCTGAAAGAGTACCTGCTTCGTTCTGTTGAAGTTATCGAGAGATGCCAGGGCATAAAGTACACCCTACTCAAGATTTTGACTAAAGTTTTATGAAACTTTTTATTCGTAATCTTTTTTCAGTCAAATAATAACCAAACTTCAAACAAATTTTATTCAAGAACTGCAGCGGAAGACCGAAAATGTACTATAAATGAAAATTACTGAATACCGGAAGCCAGAAGTTCATCAAATAATATAATTATTACATCCCCTATGAAACCGTTAATCAAGGATATGGAACAAGTTTCCTTTTGATTCCAATCAAATTAGAGTATGTTTAGTGTCCTTTATTCTGTAGCTAAATAGTTCTTGCGCCAAAGAATCAGACCAAAGACTTCAAGGACACCAGACCAAAGTAAAGGACGTGAATTATTGATAGAAGAATACCATAAAACAACCCATTAGTTTGTCATAAGCATTAAAACGCATTCACTGCCAATTAAATGAGAAGAGTGAAAAAGAGTTCCCTTTTAGCTAGAAACAATATCAGTAACTGTAGCATAATAATATTCATTTGAAGAGATGCGTTTTTCGATAAACTCGCATTGGAAAAAAGCTGCTTGAAAGTCTTTAGCAAGGATTTAAAACTAAATGGACAAAATATAACCTCAAAATCAAAGCGCGGTGCTAAAATTTAATAGTTAATTAGAGAGTATGAAAGTATTAACAACAGCAACAACAAGAACAACAACACAAACAATATCACAAAACTGTAGCTAACACAAAAATCAACACCAACAACAGCAAAAAGAGAAGATATACAAACCACTTGAAAAAGTGAGTGAAGTACATATAAATGATTAATTCAAAGCTCGAAAAAGAGCAACAAGAAAAGAAAAACAGTGTAAATAGGAAGAAGTAACGATTAATAATTGAAACCAATATACTGTGTAAGCAAAAACGGTTACGGTTGTCGAGTATCGAGTATCGAGTATCGAGTATCGAAATACACCCGGTTCTAGATTCGTTCCTCAACTCGTAGTGAGTAAAGCAAGACTCGGTTTTGTAGTTCGTTCTTTCTTCGGTTTTCCAGCGCATTTTCTATATCAATGCATGTATTTAAGAACCCCAAAATTACGCGCAGAAACGTCATGTATAGGAAAAGGATTATAATACTAAATCTCAGACAAGAATTCAAGCCCAAAAGCTATCAAATTAAGCAGTTTTTTAATTAGCGAACGAATTAGAATTTTAGCTAGTCTTAAATTAACTTAAGTTTTCTAAAAGATAATTCAATTATTATGAATTTATATAAAAATCAAAGTTATTAGAAAATATGTAAATCAATTCTTATCCTAAACAAATTCTTTCACAAACGCCATTAGTTCTAAATATTTAGCTAAAATGCCACAAAAAAGGAAAACAAAATGTAACAAAATACTCATAAATTAAATTATATTAGCTTAAAACTTAGAGAACATCTACACAATGCCACTAACTAAATAATTAGTAAGGATTGTAAATGAATTTTTGATTAGCTTAGCTTAGGTGATGAGTTCAATTTTAGATGCATGCTAATAATGGAAAAAGATTGAACAAGGATTCTAAAGAATTTAATGATTTAATGAGAACTACGAAGGCGGAAACTTTATTTTAAAAGTGACAACAATCACAAGATTTGTTATAAATAATTAATTACTTCAAAATACTCAAAACTAAACACCTTTGTATATATTTAAAATAAAATCTAAAAATTATGTAAACCAAAAACGAAATCTGGTAGAAATACAAACACAAAAATTCTCCATCTTCGATAAATGCTTCGATTTTCGTTTCTCGCAGTCCTTCAGTGAGAAGTATCGATCAGAACCCAACAAATACAACAACAACGTGAGCAATAATTTCACACAACGAAAAGATCACTCGAAAAACGGAATGAATCGAAGTCGATGTTATTGCTACAAACACTTTCGAAATGAATTTAAATTGCACATAATTAAAGAAGTACCTTTACTCATTTTTATGATTCATCACGTATCATGTTTTTCCTGTGTCTTTATTTCACTTTTCACTCTGATTTCTTTTTCCGTGTGTGTGTAAGTGCATTAGATATTATATAGCCGTGTATTAGATAGACTTTTAATTTTAGTTTTAGTTTTAGTTATAATTTTGTGTTTAAATATACATCTTTTGTAAAATAATGATTCAGAATAAATGTCCATGAGTTTTATTTGAAAATTCGTCCAGTTTTCTATTCAGTGATTTCCATTAATGACATTCGATTCTTAGATTTACAATTAGTAGTCGATAATCCTAATAATATTGACGTTACTTTGTTCAGTAGATGTTTTTATAATATCACGGAATGTTTTCAAAAATAGATTCGCACTAAAATCGGAATCTTGAAGCACAGAAAATCGACTGCAAAAACTTTTTATTTAAACTTTGAAATAGTTTCAAAATCGATTATTTAGACGATTGTTCGATTAATCGATTATTTATTTATTTTAATGTCTTTTATTTTAATCAATATATTTTGTAATTATTTGGTTTATTTCAAATCTAATTTGAAATGCCTTAAAAAACTGGGCTCTAGTTGGGAAGTTTAAATACACATACTTTAAAATACTGAAGCTGTGGGTATCTTTTCCTCAGAGCAACCAAAAGTATTACGAGAGGGGTTTGTAGAGTGTACATAGGGTACAAAATGAAATGATAGTTAAGCCTGCTTAAAACTGCCAGTAATTCTTAAGAAGCAAGATAAACGTAAGAACAACAAAACAAAAAGTTCGATGAAGAAAAATCGTCTACTAATAAAAGCTCTAAAAGAGTACCTTTTAGACGCAAATGAAATTAATGAAAAGTGTTGACTTTTGCGCGGATTTACTTTGGAACAATTTCAGTACTTATTTCTGAATACAGTAGAAATTAAAGCCTCAATTAAATTTTATTGCTAAGTACTCCCGTTAAGACAACAAATTAAAGCTTATTTTCAAGCAACTGTTTGAGTGGAGTCGTTTTCAGTGCGAATTTTCTTGCTCATTTCTCTTATTAAATTATGTTGATATTTGAGTTTAAATACCAGTCAATAACAAGATAAAAACACTAGCCTACAAATTAACATTTTTTTTTTGTAACGGACTGTTTCAACGTATTCTAAATGATTTTGGTGTGCTGATTCCAAAAATTATAAAATAAAAAAATTAAACGAGCCGTTTTCGAGATAATCGTTTTTGAAATTTTTGGCGACTTTACGTTAAGGTCCATCCACTTGAAGAGCTACCACAGCCGACATATGTAACCGATTCGATTACAACTAAGATTAAATTAAAGAGGAAGGATGCACGCATGTTTTTTGCTAACATTACTTTGAAATCCGAAGAATAGTTGAAAACCTTTTGCTGAAGTCGTAACTTCAAAAGAGGAATTTTTTAAGAAAAGAAACAAAAAACTGCAAAAATATGTTCCCGAAACTTTTTTACCCTTTTTATTTTTTATATCGATGGGTTGGACATTTGCGCGAATTTTAAGCCTAATATAAAAAAAATGTGCACAGAAATGGTTTCTTGGTGGGCGTTAAAGTGAATTTAGTGCTTTTCACAATAATCTTGGCAATTGATCGTTATTCACGAAACAGTGTGCGTTTGTTTGTGAACAATGTTTTTGGACTTTCCGCGATTATCATTTCCTAGAAACCCATTAAAATCGGGTTTGCATGGATCCTATTCCCGATGCATGTACTTCATCCCTTTACGTTTTTTTACTTTTTCGCAGTTTTTTATTTTTTGCATCATTTGCATCACACATTTTTTATCATTTTTGGAATCAGCGGACCAAAATCCTTTAGAATATGCTGTCAAACAGCCCGTTACAAAATGGCTGTCGGCCAGTGTAATTAGACTTATAAAAACCTGCTGTCACATGTTTGTTGACATGGGCTTTGGTCGTAAATTCGTTTGGAGAGAAATAATATTTAAAAATTATGAAAGAAACTGCGACTGAATGAAAATCTCAAGTCGATGTCAATAAATATGGATTAAACTTAAAATTTAGTTAGTAAAGCAGGAAAATTTAGAGGTACGAACGAATAAAACCAACTTCAAAAATGTATCACATACATTTTGGCGCTGTTTTCAGTACTCGCAAAACTTCTGATGGCAGCAGCCGCAATCTTTACAAGCAGTGCAGATGAGTTGTTTACTTTGTGGTGTCTTCTGTGCTTTTGGTACGAATTACATTAATTTTGACAATTTTTTATTACTTCTTTTATATTTCTTTTCTATTTTTGCAGTTTTTTTTACTTTAGATATGTACTTACTTTATTGCAATTCTTTTATTTCGATTTTATTACAATTTATTCCATCTTACTTCGTATGAATTTATTTCCTCGTTGACTCCACTTTTGAACTCCACTTTTCACTCCATTCGATCTTAATAACTGCACTTTCTTCGTCCCTTCGCACTGCCTGAAACTGAAGAAATTGAAGAAACTGCCTTAAACAGAATTTTAAGAACTCGCAAAAACATGATTGAACAGTGAGTTTTCTTTCGCAAACACGAAATTTTAAACGATTCATGTAAATATACACTATTTAAGGTAATCAAAAGTAACTCCAACGTATAAAATACTCTCAAAGAAACCCTCGGACTGTAAATATAGTAAATAGTAGCGGAAATTTTAGTTCTCAATTTGATTACATAAGCCTAGATACAGTTAGATAAACGAATTTCGATTAATAGTGAATCAGTAGCCCAGGAATGTTGTAGTAGACTCTAAATATTGTTAGTCGAGAGCGTTTCTTTTAAAGTAAGCGATTCTAGTTTGATTGTGTTCGATGCCGGAGCGGAGGCTCTTCTATTGAATTCCGAAATCTCACTTTCAGACGAAATCAATACATTTTAGCTCAATAACAAGCAATTGGAACAAATCCTATAATAAAATTATTTCTAAATAAGCAATAATATCCGAAGAAGACTCGATGAAGTAGCAACAGTAAAAGTTAAAAATAATATAATTATTGTACTCGAATATTGTAAAAATAATGAAATGAAGAAGTATCTCAAAACAATTCGCCGATTGCCTTCAAATAGAAGAATTTCGATTACAACCAGTATAAATGCAGGAAAAGCAGACTTTTCTAAAATCTTATTCAAACTTTAAATTCGCCACACAACCACTACAGCAACTACAACAAAAGCAACACACAGACACACCCGGTTATGTCGAGAGCCACACCACAACAACAACAACAACAACCACATAAGAAAACAGTATATACTCCTAAAATTAAAATATTATACGACCTAAGAACAGCATAACAACCAAAAATCGGATTTAAATTAACAATTAAATAGCAACAACAAACGAAAGCCCAAAAATTATCCACAAAATAGCATCTAGTGTCCTATACTGTGAATTTGAGCTGCAAAGTACACAACACAACTCTTAACAAACATTTAACGAACATTTTGCAGAAACGAAAGTGAAACCGTTTAGCAAAGAATTTAAAAAGCACACTTCAACGGTTCGAACTGAAGACCGAACAACATCTTCAATAAAAACACAGAATTTATAGTAAAGATGTATAATATTATTACCAAATATTGACCTCGTTTTATATATTTTTCAAAAATATTATCACTTACTCATCACCGATTTAGTTTAGTTTAATTTCTAGTGGTTTCATTATAGAGTGAGTTTAATTTGTATTGTTTAACTTCTAACTTGTTTGCTGCTTTTAGTTTTGCAGCACTATTTTTTATTTTTCATTCTAATTTTTGTTCTTTTATATTCGTTCATTCGCAATTCTAACATAACCTCAACCACAGTAGATGTAATCAATTGGGACCAATTCATTCATATCTGAATCTATTGGAGTAGCTGAACAACAACACTACTTCCTAAACAACAACAACAACAACAACAACAAAACCAACATGAATAGCAACAGAATAAAAGAAACCCCAAACAACAAATAAAACTGCTTCAAAATCATAGCCTCGAAATATTCACTTTTCACGACTGTCGGATTAGGTTTTTTCTGAGCTAAATTTGCGCATTTTAACAGACGTGCAACAGACATAATTTCTATGATTTATTAAGAGTTTAGATAGTAGAATGTTCTAAGAACGTCACTGCAATTATTTACTTTCCCCTTATTTTGGTATTGATTACATTAATTATCAGTCGAATTTAAATTAATTTACGTTTAAATATATTAATTCATAAATTGTTCTTAATTTGTCAGTTTCTCAGTTGCTGTGTTCGACGTCTTGAAGTCTGTTAAGTAGCAGTTTTGCCCTTTCATCCCTTCTAAATAATTAATTGGTCATCCTTAAATTCTTCCTCACCGCTCACTAATTCATCACTTTTCCAACAACAACAACTAGTAATCATAACAACTAAGTGCATGCGTTTTCCTGTCATTCGGGAATAATTTTGTAATATAAAACAGCTGACTTCCCCCCTACACACCGCATTTAATTCCACCCGAATTTAGGTAGCTTCGAAAGAGAGAGAAACGAATCATTTCATTAGATGAGATTAAAAATTAGTAAGATTAGTGAATTTGTTTATATTAAATGCGAGAAAATGGTTAAGAAAGCTTTAATTTGGGAAGCTGTTTAAGTCTGGAGACGTCCTCAGTTTATAAATAAAAGTTTGCAATGAGTGACAGTAAAGAAATCTTATAAAAGCGAAGAGTTTACCTTTAAGACTTACGTTTGAATTTCCATGAAATAATGTAGTATATACATACACCATATATATAAATATTGTATTGATTTACATACATACGAGTATGTAGTATTTGTAGAGCAAACAAAGCGTAAAGTAAGGGATCTGAATGCATAAGAAAACAACACACAAACTGTTAACTAAAACGTGAAATATTAATCTATTATTAAAGCAGTGAATAGTTCTACGAACTCATTAAGTAATTTTAAACCACGAACGAGGCGAAGATCATTTTCAGGATTGTATAACATATTATTAACTCTAGCATACATGATTATAGAACTGTATTAATTTATCGTACATCTGAACGGCGACTAAAGCGACATGCTCTGTACGACTTCGAACAGCGAGTAATATTAAAGTAACATTAATAATAATAACTACAATTACAACTACAATTAAATTAGTAGCATTAATTATTATTATTACAGACACAATTATAAGTAAATATAAACAAAATTTTTCGATTTGTTAAAAAATATACATAAAATATTTAAAAAAATTGCAAAAGCTGTGTTTTTATGAACATTCATCTATGAACGAAAGATGAATTGAGTTCTCAAGGAAGCTTGAGTAAATAATACGATAGAATAAATAATCGGAGGGTGATATACACAAACAGAATTAAAGAATATTATGCAATTATAATAATGACAAAATTGAATCGAATTTCGGAATATTTTTCACTCAAGCGGTGTTTCTTGACTTGGTTTGTTACTGGCGATGACTTTCTTCACTTTGAACCTTTTTTACGTACATTTTTACTAAAAATTCCAACATGAGATTATCTCGAGATCTTAAGAGCGCACTTCAAGCCCTGTAATGGTTGTGGGACCACGCTAAACCGAAACGAAAAGCATGCTGTGTGTGCTTTGAGATCATCGAAAGGAACATCGAACCGGAGAACACTTCAGAAGCCTCCAACATGCACTTCCAGCTCCAAAAACACTCACTTGCCACATCCACGTGCATCTCGCCGCAGTCGCCGTGGAGGAGGTGCACAACTTATTTTCAGTCATCTGCGGGTGTAGTTTTGGAATTCTCTCCGCTCAGCTACTAAAGTGCTTGTAAAGTAATAATAATGGTCGGCATGAAGAAGACATAAAAGACATGAAGAACAGTTCGCCGGCAGCGGCACCGATGCCAGGGGTCACTCGGGGACCGGGCTGCAGCCGGGGTTCACGCCTTCACGTCGGCGAATTTGAATTTCATGCCGCGAGTGTGCCTAATTAAAGTCTGATGCTTTAATGCTGGCCAGTAGCGCATGTTCACTGATCCGCCGTCGCTACAATGTTGCTGAATGAGTTGCCGCTTTTCGAATGCTTTTCTATCGGTTTTGTTTTTGCCACCGCCCGATTCTTTGCCCTTCGATAACTCCGATCACATTAGATCTGATCAGAAACTTCGAGTTAACTCTCGGACTCTCAAATTCACTAGAACACCTTCACTAAGCAGCTTGTCTATAAGAATGACTCACGGAAATCAGTGCAGCTGGTCGAGTGAGTCACATTCCACAGAATCATTAAGAAATGCTTTCAGTCTGTTGATGAAGAAGGAGGAACTCATCAGAAGAATCTTCAAAATTGTGGGTAGGAAGCGATTTGATAAGCAAACCCTTCTAAGTAACTTTATTGTACGCGGAAAACCTTCTCTAAAACGAAAGACTTAAGCAACAAACCGGCTTGATTTTGATGTGCAGAAGCACACTAAATCGCGTTCGTTTCTTAAGTCTTTCGAACTCAAATCGAAAATCATCGGTTAAGTTAATATTCAATATTAATATTTAAGTATTAATATTCAAGAAAGAAAAAAACACTTTAAAGATTAATTTAAAAAACTAATACAAATAATAATAGCGTCAAATCGAATAAAATAAAAGGTGAGCTGCTTCCTTCTTTTATTGTGATTTTGTTGATTTTTGAAATGAGAATAAATGTTAAGTGTACATGAATACTATTGAAATTGCTAGAGTCACTTTTAAATTATTTCCATCTTTCCTTTGTTAAGGACCTTTGTTAAGCCAGCAATTTGAGATTCAATACTTTTATAGCAACAGCTGAATAAAGATGACGTTTTTCATCCTTCCGTGATCAATAAAAGCGCGCCAAACGTGAGTTCAATCGAAAACTGCAAAGAAGATTGAGCACAGTATAGAATAAAGAAAAGAAGGAGAATAATAAACAGCAGACTATAAAAGAATTTCTCTAGAAACACTCAGAATATTCCACTAACACAAAAACTGCGTCGATCTTTAATATTCACCTTAATTCCGTTTGTGTGTTTGTTCAGTTTGTTTCTCAACTCTTTTGTTTTCATTTATTGTGTTTTCTTTTGCTATAGACTCCGCTTTTTATACACGGACTTAAATTTTCTGTGCTATTTTAATAAAATGCGTGGCTAAACAGCGGAGGGAAGAAGGCGCTACGATGTTAGAGCTGAAAGAGCTGTCGAATATTTCATTTCAGCCTTCAACTCCCACATAAGCAATAACAAGTTTTTTGCTGAAACAAGTTCGTGTCTTAAGTCTTTCGATTGGCGCTGCGACCAAATGGAATCAATTGCGATTTATGGAGTCTGCAGAGCCAGCAATCAATTGAAATGAGCGAGCGAGCGTTTGTTGCCGATCTGAGCTTAGGTAGTAAATGAAAACAGTTGATTGTTCAGCAGCCTACGGAAACGACATCAGCGCAAAATGTTGGTGGCTCATTTTGCACGCTCCCAACACTTTGCATTAATAATCGTTGGTGTTCATTGAAGAACCAGCTAATTAAATATGCACACATGCACACAGTCGTTCGAAGGCACACATGAAGACAAAAGCAGCTGATAGTCTCTGAATTCGCTGTTAACTCTGTTGTTGAGGCAGTTAATACTTAATCTAAACCCATAAAATGTTAAAATTTGAAAAGCAAACGTAAAGAAACGGTTTAAAGCGATTTACCAGCTGAGAAGAAGTTCTTTCAATCTGCGCTTAAAACGGTTACTTTGCCGCTTTGGCTCAGGTTCTACAAAGAGCAACAACAACAATGGAGCTACAAATATTGCAAAGAAACAACAACAACACGGCAGATCAGCGAGGCTTGAAGTCGTTTTCATGCTAACTTAACTTTTGGAGACTCTTTTTTACCTTGAAAGGTTTTCAGATGGTGCAAAAACTCAACTCAACTCCACCGCAGCGGACGACAATGACAACAACAACGACAACGACAACAACCGCAACGGCAACCTCAACAGTAACAGCAACGTAAGTAACGGCAGCAACAACAACGAAACCCTTTACGATCGACCCATTCAGCTTGCTGACAACAACAACGTTGCTCAATCGCTTTTCTAACAGCCACCGACACTCTGACTGCCCCCCGCCCCGAACAGAGCCAAGACGAGCCGCCGCAGCCGCGAAGACTCAAGACTTGATGAAGTCATAGCGTGGTGAGTTTCCGAGTGGCCGCACACGAGCGCCCCGAAACCCGTTGCGCATCGTCGCCAGAGTCCCCGAAACCATTCGAGCCAGCTTGGTGCGGCCGCGGCGCTGCCGCGATTAACTTGACTCGTCGCTGCCGACTGCCAGCAGGCAGGTAAACTCAAAGCCGCAGCGCACGGCTCGAGTCAGTCGCAAGCAGGTAACCGAGCTGCACGGTGCAAACGGTAACGCATCAGTTGTGGCCAAGCGAGCGCCCTTTCGAGCCAAGTGAGTGCTGAGTCGAGCGAGACGCGATTTTGTGCTGTTTGCTGTCTCGACTTCCAGAAGTGTTCGAGCGAGAAACATTCACAAACGTAAATCAGATTCGGTAGTCAATAAAGATGAATAAACCAGTGAAACAATTTAGAAATGACTGAAATCTATTTGCACTCAGCATCATGTTGAAGTTATATTATGTAAAACTTTCTGGTTTCGCCAGAAAGACGAAACAACAACGGAGCAAACTCGCTGAACTGACATAAATAAAAACACCACAAAAAGTTAACCTCATCTAATAACGCTTTCGAGTTGTGCTGCTGCTGCTGCTGCTGCTGTTGTTGTTGTGTTGTGTTGTGTTGCTTTCCTTGTGTGCTGCTTTGTGGCCAGTACTCGTGTAAAACCTCACCAACACCCCGCGATTCCGCACACTCGACCGAGCATCGGCGGAGCTTTCGTATGCTTGGACAAGAGAAGCTTGCATTCTACCATAAACTCACATTTTTTCAAATTTATTTGGATTTGAGGATTAATTGAAAAGGATTAAAAGCTCAGACAACAGAAATACTGAGATTAAGGCTCAAATAAGTTGCAGTCTGCCGAAAAAGTGGCGACTTACAGAGGAATCCGTACCTTTTTGTCGCTCCTTTTGAGTTGCTTGCGTCCAGCGACTAGAATCGAATGTGGATGGCGAGTACTTTAGACTTGGTTATGAGATCATTTGGTCAGCCCCGGATTAGCTCTTTAAAGCAAAAGATTCGCCTGTCGTTTGTTTCTTATTTTACATTTCTAGAAGAACAAAATAAAATCCAAATAATTTCGAGCTTTAAAGCACTAAATATAGTTTATAGTTGCAATATATAGTCTTAAATACAGTTGAAAGTAGATGTTGTGGCCAAAGCTCTTTAAATTGTTCACGAAACTTGTTTTTATTAATTCGATTTTCAAAATTCATAAAGCTGGACCATTCAAACTGTCCAAAAAAGCACAGAATTACGTCATTAAACAAATCATTTATCGGACAAAAGCGAAGGTCGACGTTTGCTAAAAACCAAGAACAACAACCCGAATAAATGCAGTAAAGAGAAACACAATTAAAGAGCAGTTAATTTAAGCCATTTCTGTCAATTATGAACGCATTACAATCTTTCTCCAAAATCAAGTGATTCAGTTAAATACTAATACGGGACTAAATGTCCCGTTTTCGGTATGTAAAAATAAATAAAAAAGTGCAACAAACAAGAAGCTTGAAGGCGAGTTTCGACCTGCGATTGTTTCGAACACTTTTCGAGTCGTACTCGAGAAACGCGAGGTTTTAAGGTGTTTCTCAAGGTAATCGGGTGTTTAAATGTGCTTCAGTTCATTCGGGCAGCGCATTTCAGACGCTTGAACGCGTTCGTGTTGGTGAAAAAGCTATAAACGCCGCAACAGCAGCAAAAGCAACAACAACAAGCAGCAAAAGCAGCAGAGAAATACTAAAAAAAGAAAGAAACTACAACAACATTAATGACATTAGCAAACATTAGCAACAAAAGCAACACACAAACTGAGCGCTTTTGTTATTGTTTTTGTGGTCGTTTTGTGCTCGATTCAGCACAACAACTTAACTCAGCGTCCACGAAACGCTCTTGAATGCTGTATTTTTTGGCTAACAGGAAATTTTGACTTTTTTCGGTGTTTATTTTCGGCTCATTTCAGTGAATTTTTCTTGATTTCGAATTTTTTTCTCTTAACTATTGACGTCTACTTTTTTGTGCTGTGTTATTTTTGAAGACTCTTGAGATACAATTTATACTGGTGAAGCTTAAATGTACATCCTTATGAGGTGAGTTTATTTCTGTTCTTCTTTAGTTTTATTTTCTATGCTATTTTTATTGTATTGTCAGTCTCATTAAGTCTCTCACTTTTTATCAATATTTTTGAACGGTGAGCTTCGAGATTTCAGAGCATTAACAAAAGATCTCTCGAGAAGATTGTGTGGACATTTTTTAAGGGCAAAATTTATATAAAGTCAAGTTCAACAAACTCTTCGAATCCACTCTTTTATGGCAAGTAATGAAAATGTTTCTAAAAACACTCAATTCCCCGTGATCACTGCTCCAAGAGTAATGAAATCCATAAAATATTCTCCCCGAAAACCTTGCAGATTGATTTCAAGTGACAAAAATTATTAGAAATGTTGTAGAAAACAGTCTTTGATGGATGTTAATAACACAAAAGCACCAACAGATTTTATGTAGGTAGTGACCACAACAACAACAACTAAACAGCCACCAGCATGTTCGCTCTGTGCGCAATAAACGCGGATCGAGACAAGTTATTGAAGCCTACGCATAAATTTTGCGGCTTTTGTGAGGTGTTTCTGTCCGCTTTTTGGTTTCACCATTCCACCAATTTAACAAACAATGCAAAGGCGTCTCCGCCGGAGTGACGGCTGCCTTCGCGATTCGTGTGGTTTTATACCTCAATTCTACAGTCAACGTTCCTGTGATTCATACTCGAGCCAGGTGACTGCAGCAGGGAGCAAAAAGTCGCCCAAAGAAAGGAAAATCCGCAGCATTTGAATCCATGATGTTTCCCTGTCGCCTGCCGCAGTGGTTCATCTGTTGACGCCTCTTCGTACTGCAGAAATTCTATAAGAATTGAGACAGGTTTCTGCAGGGGGCGGGGGCAGCCAGACTGCAGACCATATCTGGGGCCCTCAGCAGAGCTGCTCCTCATGGAAATACGTTAACAACCCATCGGATCTGGAAAGGAGAACGAGAAACTCGCTCAAGGTGACTTACCGCCAAATATGGTGGGCCAGCACGTCGCTCGCGTAGGTGCCCCGCCGCAGAACGGCGACCAGTCCGTCGATTCCGTCGTTCGCCATCCGTGCATAAATTTTGGCCCAAGTACAACGAGTACGAGTACGTGCACTATTGCCCGCGTATTGCCTGTGGGCTGCGAGTGCTGCGACTGGAAGTTTATTTATGTATGTATTCTTAGATACTTCAGCGCCCTGCAAATAAGTTGCATTGTATTCAAATAATCAATACAAAGTCTAAAATCTCTTAGAAGCTTCTTGTTTTTTATTTTGCTCGTCGTCACGTTTTATACTATGACGTATTCTGTCATATTTTCTAGACACATACGAGTGCTCAAATCGACTTTTCACTTAAATTGCTCAACGTGTTTTTGATTGATCGTGTTTTACATCCAAAATTTGCATTCCAATGTTTTAGAATTCTGGCAGAATGTAATATATTTCAAGAACTGTACAATAAATTGTAAAAAAACTAATAAATAACAAACAAATGACCAATAATAAACTGCAATAAAATAAAGTAAGCTGTAAAAAACAATATAGAAAAGAAACCTGAGTTTCAAATACACAAAACACGCTTCTTTCCTTGATTAGATTTCCTTAAAGTACTTGTATCTCAATCGATTTCCCCGATCGATTGTATAAATTCTCAATCAAGCAAGGAATCACATTTAATCACATTGACAGCGGTGGGTCGTGGCAGGGATCGAACAATCGAAGTACTGTTGAGTCGCAACAACACACTACATAGTTGCAAATCCCTGGATTCTACGAAGAGTAACACTTTCGATTGCCAACGATTCCCGGCGATTCCATGCGTGTGTTTATAATTAACAAGTTAATCACTCGAATCAACCTGAACTCGGCACGGCGTTCGCCACAGACGCCACAGACGCCACATCAAAGAGCCCTCATGGCCGGATTTGCATGCCAGGCAGGTTCGTGCGGCAGCCGCCGGCGGACTGTCAACTTAGAGCAAAACCAACAAAAGACTGCAGCGTCACATCTCCGCGGGAGTGTCGTGAAATTTGCATAATTATGCGGACGCGTCCCTGCAGCCGCCGCAGATTACATCGATTCGTACGGAGAGACCGAGGCGACAGCTCAAGCATTACCGTCGAGATTCTATAAATCACGCACAATATTCACCTGCAGCCTGCAAATAGGCCGATAGATGGAACGGACGGACGGCGGGAGGGCGAGGGACACAGGGACGGACGAGTGGGCTGGCAGAGATGGATGCATGAGTGCCACGCTGGCCTTCTACATGGGACGCGCTTCATCATTATGATTATTTTAATGATTATTATTTGCAAATCAACGAGAAGGCGAAAAAGGAAGGTCTGCTGACGCTCCTCGCGCTCGCTGAGCAGAATTATTTATATATAAATGTCGAATTCAATTAGGCAAAGCAACCACTACTTAAACACACACACACACATACACACAAACACACGTTAGCCCTGCAACCGCCTCAAATGGGCCGGCGAGGGCATGAGAAGGCTAAAACACTGAGGCAACATACGTGGCATGTGTACCCTTCGTCTAGCCACAGATGGACAGAAGGACAGACAGACAGGCAGACAGACAGACAGACAGACCTTCGCAGGTTTGCTTCATTGCTTGGGCGATCACTCAGAGTGGCGTTTTAATGAATGATTATTAAAGAGAAGCTTTTTTAAGTAAACTGAATGCAGCAGAAGATTTATTATTAAATATAGAAAAAAGCAGATGATTTGTGTAACGAGCTGCAGCGTGAGAAAGCATCATTTGTCAGTCGTTACTGCTGTAGTAGTTATTCATTGTTGTTGTTGCTAACTAACGACGTACCCATACATACTCAGGTAACTCGCGATTATCTTTTCTAAGTGTTGATTGTAGGATTCCTGTAATCACCATCCGAAGCAATTATTTCTGGAAGATTTGTCAGCGGAAGAGAGTCCATCATTTCGCCTGAAAGTGCGTCATCACGCTTATTAATTCTGTGTCAAGTAGAAGCTCAGTGAAGTTGTTGTTGCTGTGAGTAGAACCCGCGAGCCGAACTCGTACTGGTTTCAATAGCAAGTGCAATCGTTGTTAGCGATTCCATCCGTAGCTCCCGCTGAGCAGCGATGCGTCATTCGTTCGTACGGATCCATCAACTGATAGATTTTCATAGAGAAGGAGAATATTTTCAATCTATTTCAAGATCTCACGTGCTTCGCTTGTTTGAGGCTGCGATAGACATCGCGATCGAGTGAAGACCGAGTGAAATGATTGCTTTATATATACCAGTGGGTCAGATTGCGTCCGAGTAGCGAGTTCTGTGTGCGAGTTCTCGGGTATGTCCGAGTAGTGTCTGTACGTGTGAGCTGGGAAGGTGGCAGAAACAGCAGATAAGAATGAAGGAATGATGGAATGAATGAGTGACGATGAAAAGTATTAGCATTGAATCTCCCTGCTCTCTAAAGACGTTACTTTAATAGAACAAGAAAAATTGATGTTACTGAGTGAGGTTAAAATTAAACATTTCATCGTTCCTCAGGTGTATTTTATAAATACTACATTAATTGCATTATTCTGAATGCATTTTACATCTTAAGGTGTAAGGTTAAGGTTTTTCACCTTTAATAATTAATTTACTTGACTTTAGTCTAGTGAACTAATAAAAAGATTACTGAATTGTGTACAAATTTAAATACTATATATCAAGAAGCAAGGTTTACTAAATTCGCTAAAGGTTACGTATACAATGCAAAACAACAACAGCAACAACTTATCTCTACAGTCACTTCAATGTCACTCGAGCATATGATTGTTATTCGAAAACCAACACCAACGCCAACAGCAACAACAACTGAAAGCAACAAAAATATTTCAGTCATTATGTATTTTCAAATTAAATTCACATTGTTTTCAACTAAAACTCGAGGTGAGCTGGGAAAACTCAGCGATACACGCAAAGCAGAAGCGGTCTCAGATTCGTCTCCATCTCCATCTCCGGCTTCAGCTTCAGTTGAAGTTGCCTCTTCTGCTACACAGACCCAGACTGAGCCGCCGCTGGTTTTCGCGCCGCTGTCTGCTCCACAATCATAATTTCGCCTTCCTGGAAGCTTCCTGGTGCGCCGCACTGCCAGCAGTTGAGATGCAGTGAACCAGATACACGCCACGTACGTGATAGAAGCCGAAGGAGTATCGCGAAGTTCGGTTTAATTTATTTGACATGCCGGAAATAAGCGGCGCGCCATAATCATTGGAGGTGGCGGAAGGAGGAAGCCGAGGTTTTGGTCTGGCAACTAAGCAACGTAGTCCGCTTTCTCTTTCACTCTTCTGTCTTGCTTATACTGGTTGCCGGATAGCGGAGGAGAGGGCAAAACGGTATCCTTTCAGACAGGGAGAAGGAGTGCTTGAAATAAGGACAAGTGTAGGCAAAGTAAACGAAGAAATGAAGACCAATTATAAGCAAATGAAGTCCGCCAACCAGCAGTTCAGCAAAGTTTTTGGCCGATTATCGCCGGTGTCGCCGAAGCCGCCGCAAAAGCATCTGCTCGTGATTTTATAGCTAAGATTTTGCGCACCATTTCGTCGAGGAGGGCAGTGATTTGGGGCCGAAGTCTTGCATAAGTTTGAGTAAATTATGTAGAAAGCAGTACGCAATAAAAACCGAATTTAATGGAATTGATAGCTGCTTGTTTCGCCAAGCCAGTGAATTCTAGCATTAAGAATACTTGGAATGATACGCCGATTTACCAGGCATGGGCAAGTGGGTTCCCACCATTAAGAATTCTGCATTTTAATACGGTAATAAGGTGTCCCGATTACAGACTGTCTACTGAAGTATTTGCAATGAATGGAATGAAGGAAAAAATAAAACTAAGCTGCGAGCAATTTATTAAAATTATGAGAAAATGTTGGATAAAGAATGGGTTGCTATTAGAACGAAGAATCACGAACCGCAAACCAGCAGAGAAGAACCATTAAAAAAAAGATTCTAATGCTAAATGGATCAAGCATGTTAGTGCGCGTATTTTTGAACACATAATTAAATTAGATCTAAGAAGGAACTTCTTTGGCTTTAATTTTGATCATATTACCATCATTATTCTTACATAAATACGCCAAAGAAAGACACACGCAAACAAGAAAACACAAGAAAATAAATTGGTGGGGCCATAAAGTGTTACAGTTCAATCATGCGATATGATGTGAAATAACCCACAAATTTATTGCAAACATACTCTCATACTTAATCAAAGGATGGCAATTGAAGGAATAAATATCGAGTGATTTAAATGTGGCACGAGTTAAACACGAGTACGAGCGACTTTCAAGGCCGACCAGATTACTTATTTGAATCACGGCATCATGCTTGTTTAGGAAACCGTGTATACATCCATCCATGGTTACATGCTGGGATCTTATACCGGGTGAGACTAGGCTAGACTAGACTGTGATTAAAAACATCACCGACTTCATTATTTCCCTGTATTTTTATTATTTCCCTGTTGACTCTTTCTTACCTTCTCAGAACATTTTAGAGAGCCTTTTAATCTCTGTACCCCAGGATCCAATAATACCCTGTCTCACCCTGTGTCAAGTGAAGACACATTATTTGGCTATTTATCAAGTAGGAAATAAATTTTCTGGATAAATCGCTCCGTTTAACCCACAGCGGATTGAAAGGAAGACGAATAACGTTTTACTCGTATATATGTATGTATGTAGGTACGAGTATATTTTAATCTTTACGTTTGTATGTGTGAATGGAGTAACCCACACTCATACACAGAATTCACTTCGTTTAACGCACAACGGATTGATACGTATTCATGAGGATAACTCACACATTCGCATGCTTTTCTCTCAGAATGAGATATCTGCGTGGGAGGAGGGGGTATCGCTTGTGTTTCATGAACGATTTGGCAAATTATTGTCACGTGTCACGTGTTGATTGCTGTTATTCTTCTCAGGATGTTTATATTACGTATATCGTTGCCATTTTCTAGTAGAAAAGGTAAAATAATTCGAATCAGTGCGATTTTTGTGACTCATACTTTGAATGAATGAATTCGAATGAATTCAAACTGAGCAACTCGCTGACATGAGGGAAAAATCTTATTTTATTGTTTTTGGTTTCGTTGTTTTATTGTTTTTGTTCCAGACATGATCGTCATTTCGTCATTTATAAAGTATTTATTAAAAGACTTGAACGTTCGCTGCAGAGATGATGTATTTTTTTAAAGCGCGTCGATGTGAATACGACTTTCCTTTTTATCTCCTCCCTCCTCCATCTCCTCCCTTTCTCCAACTCCGACTCTTTCATGCACTGAGCAGACCTGCTCTGAAAAGCTGCTCCTCTCGGCTGAGTTACAAGCTAATCCTTTTTTCATGCATTTCAACCGATTTCGCTGAGAAGTTTGCAAATATTTTAAATCGTCTTGACTTCGCCGCTAAAACAAGATTTAAATCTTGACCTTGAGGCTTGATTCGCCTTCTCATTGTTTTTACTGTCGCGTTATTCTGTTGCTACCGCCCTGTGTTTTGTACAGCAAGGAATCTTTTCACTTTTGTATTGCATTTAAAACTAAACCTGATTCTGAGCCTGTAATATCTTGAAGTGTTTTTCGCAAACAAATCAATGTTGACGACTTTTGCACTTAGTAAGCATCCAACGAGTGTTGCCAAATCCTTGTGTGGCTCTGAGTTATAATCCGGTTCTACAGCGTTGAGAGGAGAAGATAATTAATTGTAGCTAATTTGTTAATCTTGGTCTGAGTATTTAAACCGATTTTTATAAAATGTTTTTTATTGTAAAAAATGATCCATTTTAGTGGATTAAAAATATATAAGGGGCTATTAATTGAATGATAATTAAAAGTGAAGAAGGAATTAAGAAACGATTAGATTAGAATTTATAGATGTAGAGTAAAGAGTATAGAAAGACCTCTACAATTTCTGTACATCTATACATCTATACATGTACATGTACAAATGTGCACATCTATAAAGATAGGCACATCTATAATATATACAGCTAAGGTTACTAATGATTTCATTCTAGTTGATGTTCAGCCTATACATTCATTTATTTAATTATAGCTAAAGACACATCAATAGATTTAACGATGTTTGAGAAGATTGCTTTAAGGTTATATGTAGAGTTATAGAAACATTATGTCATTCATCTGTGGAAACTGAAATGAATGTCAGGTCGATTGATGTATTTGAGGTCGCACAACGTTATTTTCATTCATTTTTCATTTTTATAGATGTTCATCTCTCAATATATGCATAAACATCAAAGTGATTTATGTTTATGCCAGAAACATGGAGTACAACAGCACTTTTGTTAATATTTATAGTTAATTATTGCCTAGTAATCATTTAAAACTGAACAGCTTTTAACAATAAAAGTTGCAGCAAAAACTTCAACAGATTAACTTAGATTTTGATGACTTCAGTAAAATAATAATAAAAGTGCACAGTTTTATTAAAAACTGACACGTAAACATCTGCGGGTATAGTTTTGAGATGTTTAAATTACAAGTATTTCAAGAGTAAACTTTTATGAAAAAAAATACAGAAACAATTTTCCGATATGGCATAAATAATACTCTAATGGATATTATAAATATTATCCTATATTGTATATACGAACACTTTTGAAACTACTGCAGGCTTTAAAATTGTTGCTATAAACGGCGTAAATTTTACAGTTTATACGATTTAATCTCTCGTCGCTCAACTGAGTCATAAATAAAGAACACAATTGAAAAACTTATCATTCATTCAAGCTTTAAGTTTAGTTTAATATTCTATTTCTAATCTCATAACTAATGGAATATTTGGACATGTTTTGGAGCACCGAAGAGCGGGAATGATCGAAGTTTCTCATAACTGAATTGACTTTCAATATACGAGTACTAAGCTTGTTGTTTTGGTGAATTTAGTTTTGCGATTTCAGTCTTTTCTCTTAAATGAACTTTGAAACGAAACCCTCTTGAAAGAAAAATCGCACTAATACTTTTATATTTAAGTAACCGCTTCGTAAACAATCTTTGATAATTTTAATAACTGACTCTTTTGTTGGCAGATAAACAAATAATAACTCATGCTGAGCTGTAGCTCCTATATAATAGTACAGACATATGTACATACATGTGTATAAGACATGTCTGTATACATGTATTATCTGTATTTGTATTTGAATACTCAGAATTACTATACATCATCAGTAAATAAATAGATTTAAACATTCCTTCAAGGAACCGGTCAAAATAAGTTAGCTTTTTTGCGATATGAATGCGATAAAATTTACACGTTCTTGAAATGCATAAACATTTTATCTTTATTGATATGCTGCCCCGAGGTGTGTCCCATTATAATTCCAACTAAAAACAGGTATAAATGTCGAACATCTTTTAGGCACTCAGGTTCAATATGAACATAAAAACCAAAAAGAATGCCAAAAGAGTTTGTATGCTCACGAGATACTCACTGCTTCACCCGAACTTGAAGTTTTACCAGGTACCGTATTCAATATCGATTAATATTTTAATGAGTGTCTGAAAAAAGTATGGAACTTATTTCTTAGTCGATGCACAGCGAATATCTTTTATAAAAAATATATTTTTAAGCATGACCTGAATGTCAATAAACGAATGCATTTCAAATACTTTTTCCTATACCCAAATAAGAGAATAAAGCGAATAAAAGTGATGAGTAGATACGAAGCTGTTTTTATAATTCTATTGACGTTAGTTGCACTTTTAATAAAAGAATAATAAATACTTATAATATAATTTGCATAAATACAAAACTGAAATTTTCCTTTATTAACCCTTATATGACCACGTTTTTACCTCATCTCATTCAGCATTCAGGTACAATGGTTCCTTGCTAAAATTGCAACAGAATACTTGTGACATCAAAATCCATACAGTTTAATTTCATCCATACAGCTGCTCTTAGTTCATAGTATTTAACCGTAGACGCTAACCGTAAAAGTGCTAATTGGTGTGGACTATATAGAAACACTCCTGATTTTGGTGGTTATGAAAACTCACTTCTAAGAGAAATAATCCTCTTTCTTTCTAAAGAGGAAGCTTTTTTCAAAGAAAACTTCGTTTATTGCCCTTCAAATATAGTAAACAGTCCACTTCAGAGACTTCAAACCGTTTTATGGAATACGTTTTAAGAAATCATTATCCAAACTTAACTGCAGATACTTTGTACCTCGTCTATGTTAACAAATGAGTTAAATACGATTCATCAGAAGCAAAATATTTCGAAATGTTTGAAGAAGGAGCGACGTTTATTTGTCTATCTAAAAGCGGATGAGATACTTAGTAAATTTTGTTAATCAAACCCACTCAATATTTTGTTCATGGGAGAAGAAACCATCTTGTTCTTCTCTTAAATAAAGTTGGATATTTACAAGTATTCGCCAGCGCCAACGCGTATAATTTTCAGCAATAATCCACAGCCTTATGGACGAGTATCGGTTACAAGCACGTTAACAGCAGCAACTTCATTTATTCTCCACTCAACGTGCGTGGCACTCTGTCGGCCACAGCGTTGCGTGCGGTCTAAAAAGTTATGCAATTCATTCATTCATTCATGTGTAAAACCAACAAACAACGACGCACTTTTATAATTGAAAACTGAATAAAAAGCATAAGTAATGGTTGCCCACGAGTCCATAAACGATTACTTATCCAACGAAATTGTATTCAACACTCTACATGAGCCAAGTTACAGAGAGCTTACATCACAGTGACTCGTACTCATACATGGCTATGCACAAACGTAGATTTCAGCTCCACCACGCATGTAGTTTGAACGAAACTCGGTTAAGTAACCTTAGGATAGAAAGAACCATACCGTAGCTCCAAAGCTTGGTATGGATTGAAGCCGAACATCGTTTGGCTTATTAGCGAAAGCTTGGAATTAAAGACTCGCGAAAACTGGACCGGGCTTAAGTAGCTGAAAACCGTACAAAATCAAAATTGAATAGTTTTTCAAGTGAGTTTTTGAAAAGTCAAACAAATTTAACTCCAATCATCTTGCGATACAATATTAAGAACGAATGGTCAAAATGGTCGAAAACCACTTTCAAGTCATCATCGACAACATAAAGAAATTCTGGGTAGCCATCAACCATGGAAAGTTGCTTCTACTTCGACTGGAGCTGGTGAGAAACATGTGAGCGACATGTTCCATGGATCCCAGATCCACTTTTGTCCAACTGACAGATAGTGAAAGCAGTCTTGGCTCCCATGAAACTATACGATCTGCACCAGGTTTGGCGACTGTGGCGTGAGTGGTTTGGTTTGCAGACTATTGAAACTAGATATTTCACTTTTTCTTACCTCAAGGTATAGGCTAAAGGATTCTTTAACATTTCACCATGTACAAAACAATGGTTTTGAAGATCTGAAAATAATAATAATAGCCATACCTGAGACTTGGCATTTAAACAGTGAATGAACATGGAGTTAATGACTTTGAGTAACGTTCTTTTAAAATCACCGGTTTATTCATTGTTGTTGCAATCACATCAGCATGTAGGGTATCGACCAAGTCGAACCTGCTCTGCTCCCAGCTGTTTTTACCATTTTATCTCATAAAAATTCATTTCAAAAATAAATTCAATTAACCAGTGTGTTTAATAGATTCTTCTTCTTAGTTTGTGCATCTGTGGACCTCAAATACGAGTATCTCAAGTGATATCAAAAATATGGGTCAATAAAACTTGGCTCTTGCAAATCGTGTCTTCAGTCAACTCGAATTAAACGGCAGCCACTCGGTAAAGGCAACAACCTGGCTACTTTTGTGGTGGGCCTTGAATCGTTTTCAACGCGCCGTGACATCATCGGGCCCGAAATCTGACTTTGATTGATGACAGCTAAATGTGCGGCTGTCAGTCGGGCTGCCGTGCGAGTACGACGTGACTTTGAATACGCTTCGCGGCAGCCAGAGCCAAAGCGGAGATTGAGATGAGTATCGTGCTGAAGACTGACAGTGATGGCGAGAGTTGTGGTGTGGAATCCCCACCGATCCACTCAAATTAGTTCGTTTCGATAATAAGCAGCTGCCAGAAACCTGATGTCTTCGGATTTGATTGGAGTTTCGCATAAAAGCGAGAAACTTTTCGGTGGCTACTGTAGTCCAACTTAAGAGCTGCTGTCGAGTTGGCTTAAATGTGGGTCCTCTTTTGGACTTTGGTTCAGCTTGGATACTTTTCCCGGGGTTTTAACAAGAAATGCCAAGCGAAGATTTAGCAGCTTTATCAAAATCGACACTTAAGCGTGGTTGCTACTATTTCTGTACTTACCACTGTATATGTTTGTGTATCTGTACTTATATATGCATGTATATGTTTATAATTTACTAGCATTTTTGGTAATAAAATAAGATTTTATTTTTTTGCTTAGCTTCAGCAATAAATCAAAGTCGCTTTTAAAGCAGAAATGTGAGCTGCTTTTTTCACTGTTTGTTTGCGGTTTGGCAATCGACGAAATCTTTCGCCAGTTCAGAGAGTTTCTGAGTTTTCTGTCAGTGCTCTTAATAAATGCGGGTACCTTTCAGTATCTCTCAGAATCTTTAGTTTGCACGTATTCCACATTATTTTCAGTTAATTGTTTTGTTTCTGGTTCCTCCTTCTTTTTCCCAATTCGTTTCCCGGTTTTATGGCTTTTATTGTTACTTTGTTTGTGTCTGTTCTTTGTTCTTGTGTTGCTCCAAAGCAAGCTACCCCGACGTATTGAGGGTCAATGTGCGGCGCATTACTGAGTACTTCCGAATACTGATTCCCTTCTTTTTTAGAATGTAAACCGATGTTCTTCTCCTAAATGTAAAGGTACCTAAAATGTTTCAAGTGTAGTTCTTTCAAGCTCAAGGAATGTCCGGAAAAGGAATCAAAAATCTCACGAGTATCCACATCAAGAAGTTGAGAGGCTGGTGGAAGCTTTCACTACACTTAGCTTTGATGCCTGCACTTCACTGCAGAATATCTTTTAAAGACTTCGCTGAAGCACCCTCAAGCGAAAGGGCAACAAGTCTCGAACTGTCAGCAAATCATTGCTGATGCACTTGCAACCGACGTTGTTGTTGTTGTTGTTGCTCGTGCTACTGTTCTGTTCGTTGTTCTGTTCCGTTGTCGTTGTTGTGTTTTTTAACACATTGCTGTAGATGCCGCATTTCCTACTTCTTTAACTCACTCACCAACACGTTGGCTTGTTGACCAAAAACAACGAAGCGTTTTGTTGTGTCCGATTCCTTTATGCTTGTTGTCATTGTTATTTTTTGTTTCTTTACTTCTTTAAGTTTGTTTACATTGCTTTGTGGTCGTTTCTTTGGGCCAAAAGAGTTACACGGGAAACGTGGCTTCAACGTTGCCTCTGCAGCGCGTACTTCTTGCCAATAATAATAATGTTATTGTTATTGTTATTGCTGTTCTTGATTACCTCCGTTTGACTCCTCGCTTTGATTACATCATAAGATCTGCGATTAAGGTTGTAATTCTTGTCTTTTCGTTTTGTTGCCGCTTCGTTTTCTTTTGTGATTGCTTTTAATTGGTTTTCGGTGCGCCCGATCGTCGTGCGGGATCCGGATGCGGTTGAGTTCCAGGTGGAGGTTGTGTGCAAGGTTGGTTGTTTGCCCGTTCAGTGTGCAGAAGTGTACCGCGGTGAGCGACATGAGTCCGCATTGCGGTCACGTAGTGGTGACTGATGAGTGTGATTCCTAAACATCTGCTGATGACCGCCACTCCACGGCAGCGCAGCTCGCTCATTATACCGTCAATTCATTAGGACCACCTTAAGCACTACTCTCGAACTGACCAGAAACGTGTACCGTCAACGAGCCTCACTGCGGCCCTTCTTAATTCGGCTTCTGGAGAACGGAGCTGGATTTCGTGCTGTCAGCCACTACAAGTTCGTTGATTGCACAGTTACGCGCACAGTCGCTAAGCAGCCAACGGGAAACCGGCTTCCCTTGAAGGGGGTTTTAATGGGTTCTGTTGTTTTGTTGTTGTTGGTGGTAGAGTTGAGTTGAACAAATGATGAACAAATGATGGGTGCGATTTAGTCGAGCCTCATTTGGACATTATTTTGCGTAATATTTCTATAGTGTTTTCTAACTGCTTGAATGCTAATCAAGCTTACCTTCAAAATCATAAGAATATTACGGCAATATAAAGTACAGAAAACCATTTAATCGCAAAAATAGGAGAAACACTCCTAAAGCAGAATGACAATAAACTTGATTAAAGAAATTCACTTTTACAGGAGTGCTGTAATTTCATGAATATTACTAAAATAATTAAAAGTAACTAACTTTCATTTGTATAAATTAGAAATTAGATTAAGT
This sequence comes from Myopa testacea, assembly GCA_949629155.1. Classification (NCBI taxonomy): domain Eukaryota; kingdom Metazoa; phylum Arthropoda; class Insecta; order Diptera; family Conopidae; genus Myopa; species Myopa testacea. The sequence continues at coordinate 18,326,718 of OX451345.1, forward strand.
CAGAAAACGTAAAGAAAGGAAACTACAAAATACATATGTATGTATAATAATTAACAATATTTTGCCTCTTCTTTTTTGTAATTATTGTTGCTTGTATTTCTCTTTTCTTATTATTTTTCTTAAATTATACTCTTGGAGTATGATAATATATGTACATTGAGAGACAAGAGACATTGTTTTATTTACAGACTGAAGTATTACAATCTACCAAATTCTTTATTTGAAAGCTTTAGTTTATAATTGATAGGTTAAATATTATGAAACCAACGAAAGACATACAAAATCGAGAATCGTCGCTCTTGCAAAAGAACAAAATTCATTTCATCTCATACCAATTTTTCCCCCACTCATAGTAGAGTGAGAGCATTTAATTTCAGGTAATTCAATTCAATGCCGTTATAATAATGGCAACACCTCTTCAGTACCTGATAATGAAAACAAATTAACTTCTATTATTGCATTTTTTATAACATTTTCCACCCTGCCTCCCATCCAGTCTACTCGTCGTGCAATCTACCATCCCAGAGGTCGCTTTTCAGAGTTGTCATTAAAATTGACACTTTATAGACAGGGCCACAATAAGCAAGCGGTTAACCGTTATCTTAGCTGGATGACTTTTAACCTCAAGTTTGTAAATGAAGCAAGACCAGCTTCGTATTCGCCGATTTCCTTCACCTCGCGGTCACTCAGAGCAATTATTCGCTCTGTCAAATCGTCACGACGTCCCTTCAGTTCTCAAGCACCTCAGAGTGCCTTGCATTCAGCACTGAAAGAACTGAACAGGCGTAGCCAATGTTCTAAAGCATTAGCAACAAACAATAACAGCAACAAAATACTACACTACCTTTTAACACGCTTCCAACAGCGCTGCAGAGTCACGCGCGGTCAGAGGGACCGCAGCTGCAGCAGGCATGAGCTCAAGAAAGCGCCTCACTTGAGCCCTCTCTACGCTCTGCTCATTTCTGCAAACACCATTAAGTGCGACCAAATGACTTCTCCGACTGCCTCCAGACACAAAGCACTCGAGTGCAACAGAGTCGAGTTCATCAAGCCAACTGCAGTCAAGTCCAGCCAGTCGACTCAGTCCATAAAGTCGACTCAGTCCCATTCTTCTCTGGAGCGCGAGAATGCAAAAGAACGCCAGCGAGTCGAATCTCCGCAGAGGCCCTGCAGCTCTGAGGTACACATTATTATTTGTGTTAATTAGAATCATTAGCTAAGCCTGAAAAACGTGATCCTGCAAAGCGGCGAGGAAGTTCTGCAGAGTGAAGTGCCTTTTAAGCAGGTCGCCTGGTCGGCTGGTCGGCTGGTCGGCCTGTCTGAAAGCTGATTTAAATGCAGCGCCCGCGGCCGAACCCAGCAGCGGCTGTTCGGCAAGATTTATGAGGATCGTTATGCGCTTCACGGGCAATTAAATTTTATCGCCAGATACTCGTTCGATTCCATGATTAGAAAACTTTTATTTCTGTAAGCAGCTTCCACTGAAGTCTTTAGCATTTATTTATGAGAGAGTATTTCGTAGTTCTTCGAGGTATTTATTTCGCATGCAGAATGATTATTTATGTATTTATTTATTCGGCTCCGATGTTGGGGCTTGAATTCGCCGGTTATTTTCACGTTTTCTGTATTGAATAATCTGCTGTCAACTGTAGTCGATCAAAAACGAGGTTCGAGTCATTTAATTGCGAGAAAGAGAGAGGCCGGCCCTTCACTTTGGCACCAAAGCCTCAGATTTTACCTCGTCTAAGCCAATCTTCAAGTACCTAAGCAAAATCATGCTTTAATCTACTCAGAGATACGATTGTTGCTTAGGAAACGCTGAAAACTTGCGCTAAAAAATGCATCGTCATTTATAAATCAATTGAAATTAACGAATTAAAATAGTAAATCAGCTGTAGATCATGGAATTTTAATTCTTTATGGAGTAAATTTAAATAACGACGCCAAAAGGACGACTTAAGTAATATCAGCTTGACTCAAGAACAGGAAGTCAACTATTAAAGCTTATGTTGGTGTTCCTTTCGGTTGCTACGAGTATATACTCTATGAATATTCATATTTCAGGAGAGAATCTGTTATATTTGGCTGACAACAAATAACTTTGAACCGTGCATAATGTATCTTTAATAACACTGTCTGGGAATGAAATGACAAATGTTAGCCTTTCTTTCCGGACAAGATTCTTTAGTGCACCACATTTAAAAGCCAAAAAAGTGCAACATTTCTTGTGTCATGGCTGCTGTTGCCCCGTCAGGCAGGAGCAACATTTTTGTGCGCCATTAAAATGATTGATTCCTAAAGAATTCGCTCACTGATAATTGCACGAGTACCGAAACCACAGCAGCAACTCATCACGCAGCCACTGCGTCAGCTCAACCGTCCCTCCCTTCCCTTCCCTGCCGACGCTCTACTACCTGATGTCAATCAATTTAAAGATTCCACAGCAACTAAAAAACCGACCACTTTTTCCATGGATGCACTTGCAGTTTCGAAATTCGCAGCCGCATCCAATATTTTTTGCAACATGTTCATCACCTCGTCTCGTCGCAGAGCCGGCGTGTTGCGCGCTTCGGCACGACGCAGCCCGATTTTCGCACACGGCGAGGTTTCCAAAGCTTGCGCATTTCGGAGTCGACTTGGACACAAGGAAGAGTAGATGGATGAGTGGATGAGTCGATGGGCGGATAGACGGATGGATGGATGAACGACTTGGGACTGGATGTTCGGCTGCACGGGAAGACGGTCAGACGGTCAGAATGAATTATTTCTGTGGCGAATAAATGCGCGTAAGCATTTCGAGATCGAGATCAAGATCGCGACCGAGACCGAGACGAAGACTGATCAGCGAATAAAGTATGCCGGGCGAGGGCCCAGCGCCCCCTACAGTTGGAAATGGTGATTAAGATGGAGATCGGGATGGAGATGGAGCTCGAAATGATAGCGAAACAGCTTGGCTAGACGCAGTATCATTTGATACGGTATCACTACTGGTATGATGATACCAGCGATGGCTAGACACTGTGGTATCACATTTAGTTTCAAAATCCATAAACATGTTATTTCAATGTATGTGTGAAATTTACTGAATATCAAAATGTTGTCCGTAGTTGCCATAATTATTATATTATGATTAATGTTTAATTAATTATTTTTTTAATTAATGTTTTTCTAATTGTAATGTACGCCAGAAACAACAACAACATTGGTTACTTCGAGAAGCGCTTAATCTTTTCCCCTTTTCTTTTTAATTCTTTTTGAACTTTTCGTGACTTGATATTAAAATAAGGCAAATGGGACAAATAAATAAAATTTCTCCGAAAAAGAGAATTTTTTCAACTTCATTTGCAACCGTTCGAATTTATTATGGCCGACTGTTTGGTTGCTGTTGACAACTGCTTACTTGTGTGCGTAAATGATACCGAGAGAAGCAGGGTAAATTTGGGTATCAAAAATTCTCTACACTTGATACTTGTGTGTAGAATTTTCCCTTTCTTCCCCGTCTCTCTCTCCAACGAACTGAGTGATACCGTATCAAATGATACTGCGTGTAGCCAAGCTGAAAGAGAGGCACGACTGAGAGCCAACCAGAATCGTAACGATCTGCAAAAACGCAAAAACCTTGTAATGACATGAATACTGCATGTGGCACTGAGCACCGCTCCGGCTGTTTTTGTTGTCGTTGCTTTGCAGTTGCTTTTGTGGATGGCTCTGTGTTTGTTAAGCAGCTATTACACGTGCCAAATCCGAACACCGTGTTTTCACCTGTCCAAATAAATTATGACTCCTCGCACTGGAGGACGACGGTGCTCAGTTACTGGAATGAAGGACAGGTCGGGGAGCGGAATCGAGTACTAGATTCTTGGCGGTACGATGAAATGGAAATATTTGACTGATTAGATGCGCAGATAACTTGTGGTTATATTGGACTGATTTTTTCCAAAAATTCCAAAAACTCTCGACTTCTACTATTTTTGTAATGAACTTTTTTTTTACACCTTTTTGAGATATGAAACAACCGCAGTGAAGGTTTCGTTGTAATACAAGAGAACGTTTCTGAATGTGTGAGAGTGCATTGAGTCTGTCTGTGTGCGTGTATCGTGGTTGTTCTGCACTGTTAACTTCAAGGCAATCGTTAAACTACAAACCACTGCAGAAAATGCATGATCACGTAACTAATGAAGTAATCATGAGAACTACGGCGATAATGCAACAACTGCTCAAACAACAAATAAATACAATGTTGCAATAAATCAATAAGCGCGGCTTCAGCAGCCACTCGCTTCAATGCAATCGAGCAAACAATAAGTTAACCCAATTCATGGCGATTGGCAGCCTTATTGACCAAGTATGACACATGGCGCAGTCGCATCGCTCTCAACCCCCCACCACCCGCCCCACCATCCTCTTTCGCATTTGTCAAGCAGCCTGCCAGCCTGGCAGTGTTACCTTTCAATTTGCCTGGCTTAGAAACTCGCACAAGCAAGGAATTCGTAGCTAACGGACACGACTTCCAAGCCTTGTACAAGCCGCACACTCTTCGGTTGTTGCAAAGCCAGCCCTGAATTGAGTCGGCGGTTGTTTGCTGCACTGCAAGTACAGAGTAAGCAGCTGCATAAACTCGAACGATTGTTGAGTGCAGCTGCAAGCGATGGCAGCGAATAAAATTTGTTGCTGGCGGCCGCTGTTCGTTCGGGCTGCACGCCTCAACGACGCTCGACCGATCGACGACGCTTGGTCGAGTGTGTCCCAAAATCATGGCGAAACACGGTTCACTCCGATAGTCGCAATCGATAGCAAAGGAAACAGGCAAGAAAAGTGGCTAGCAGCTGGCTGTAGTACCGCAGATGCATTTGGATAGATGTATGGGCCGATACTCGGTCCGGATCTTGACTTCAAACGACGCAAAAAATAGAACGCGGCCATAACAATAATAATAAAAGCATTGCGATTCTGCACAACTTAGATTGGACTACTTTTAATGGTGCTGATCTTTTATTTTACGATAGTTAAAATAAAATCACCGAAGTACACATAATCGTTTCTTAATTTGTTGTTGTTGTGGTTCTTTTACTGGTCAACAAAAACTACAAAACTTCGATAAGAACTGAAAAGCAACAAGCAAGTAATAAAAAGGCACCAAAGTCTTAATTTTGACCAGCTGCACAACTCGAGAGCAGTAAAAGCTTTAATGCTGTTTCTGTTGTTGTTGTTGTCCTTAGCTATCCCAGCTGTTGCTCAGTTGTTACTTAGCAAAAAAGACGAAGATTGAATTTTACACCAAGTTATGCAGATTGCTTAGAAATGGGCAGGGTTTATTTTCAGAACGGGTTTGATTTCAACTTCAACTTCCTACAACGATTTTGCGATTTCATTTCACTCTTAACGCCTTCTATGTTGGTTTTTTGTTGGCTTTTTCAGATTTTCATCGTAGTTTTATCTACAACATCATGTCGACTGCGATCACTCGATCGGAGCGGCGATCTTGGCTGAGCTCAACTGAGTGGAACGTAAATAAATCGAGACGGATTAGCGGCTGAGCATACAGTTTTCCAGAAACAGCTTTTGACGTTGGCAGCTACAAGAAACAAGCAGAGAGCCGTCCTGCGCAGGGTGGCCACCCCGCTCATTTGCCTCATCGCCTCGTTTCATTTTCGCCTTTAATTATTTCATAATTTAATGAGGTAAACTGCTCCCTCTGCTCTCCTTTTCCCTTCTCTACCGGGCTCTTCTGGTATGGTTTCAGTTTTTTCTTAATGTGATCAAAACATGCCATCAGCAACATCATATTAATAAATGAAGCGAAAAATAGAGAAAGAAACATCCGCTTCATGGACAAGTTTCCTGTTATCAGTTCCTGGAAAATCATCTTCCTCTTCACTCACTTGTTTCTTTTTTTTGTTTTTTGTTTGTTGTTTTTTGTTTTCAGTTTTTTTGTACCGCGATATCTGCAACAACAAATCAAGCACTGGGTAACCTCTGAGTCCAGCGTAACCATCACTGTGCTTCATGATGGTGAAAATTCGCCGGACGGAGTGAAATGCTTCAAGCTAAAACAACAACAACAACGCTGTTTGTGGCTAACATTGGAATCTCTGCTTGCGACAGCTGCATAAATTTGAAGAAAAACAATGATTTTTCCGTTGTACTCGCGGTTTTCCCACTGACAATTTTTCCCTCACTGACATAGCTTCCGTTATGTCAACGGTTAGCGGCAAAACGTCACGCTGTCAACTTCTCCGTTCGGTCTCACTGATGATGCTGGAGAATAAATCGATGATTCGATTAAAGACCTTCGATTGCTCTATTTGTTGAGCTCACCGTTGGGAGAACCAAGCGACCCGGAAGAATCTCTAGAACACTCTTCGCTTTTCATGGAGAAATGTTAAAAGTAAAATCTTGAAAAGATACTCAAATTAATGTTCGTTAAACTACAAATAATGCCCTTGAATGCGAAAAATAATTTTGCACTAAAAATTATCATCCGCGTACGGATGATGAACGAAAAACGGTTTATTCAAGAGCACAAGGTCAAGGTTCGTGCTCCAGAACTACTGCTGTGAGAACCAACACCCTGCCTTTTTGAAGCACGACAACTGTCAGAGTTGAAAAACTCTTTGGCAGTGAATAGCGAATGGAATTTCACTTCAAAATAAAATTACAACGGAATAGAAAAATATTCGCGATGGACAAAAGTTGTGTTGAGCATCAGAGAGGATTCTGTACAAACACTTTCTAATGATTACAAAAGTTGGGTTAAATTGTTTTACTCACACTCCTCACTCACCTTTACTCACCATTCTTTTTCACCACATCTTCTCCCCAGTGTCTGTTAATTACTCAATAACTTTGTGACACGTTTAATGGGAAGCAAAAGATTCCTTTAAAATAGTTTTATGAAACACATTAAATACTTGGTTAAATGGAAAGCGGTAGAAGTAATCAAATATCCAATTTTTAATGGTACAAATTAAAAATTGAACATAATCGGGATTTTTCTTCATTCAAATTACAGTATTATTAACATTGCTAAATGATATCATAACACGACAGCTAAATTAAGTCTTGATAATTCATTAAAATCGTATGTATATTGCTAGTAAATATATGATATTATAATAATTATTATAATTATAATAAATACGTATGTATTACGCTATTAAAATTGACTTTTGGCCACAGTATATTTTCTGGCCATTTAGTTTATTGTAACAACTCCTCGCCATTCTTATAGACAGCTGCTTATAGAATGGCGTTTTAGTGAGACACTAGTAAGTGCTGCCATAAATTCGTAGACAGCGCAAGTTCCTTAAAGTGCATTTATTTCAGCCAGCTATTAAAATAATTCAAGCTCCATTGTTGATTGATGGAAAATATTGAGCAGTTCGAGTGCTTGTTCTACTTTTCAGCTTCGTCATAGCTGGCTTCTGTGAGCCAACAGCTCGTGCATTCGAATGTTAGTCATGCATCACTATGTACAAGATAACCACAGCCATTTCCATAGCCAGAGCCTGGGATTGGTCTCTACAGGAAATTCCAAAATTTTTGTTTGGCCAAAGAAACAAGCACTACAACTTTTCTAATCGGTGATTCACTGGAATTTTCATTTCCATTGATTGACATAAATTTAGAGCGTGTTGCGGCTCAGAGTTCGTGTTGCTCCTTCCTTTCTTTCTTCCTTCTTTTGACCACGAGCATCTGACATCCTCGAGCATGCTTGACCAAAGCGTGACCAATGCTTCACTTGCTGGCAAAGCACTTCTTGATGGATCCATGCGTCGGAATGTGGCACGAAATTTTAGCTTGTCAAATGCTTGTCACGCTGTGATTCTTATGTGATTCTAATTTGCAAATTTTACTGCCACGAGATGCATTGAAAAGAGGGCTAGAAAAAAGGAAGACATTTTAATGGATGGATGTGAAGACCTTAAAGCCAGAACCCAGCAACCTAACAGCCATTCTTCGAAGCCTATCCTTTGGAGAATCGTTCATCCTTCAAAGAATCGTTTATCTTTCGTTCTGGCGGACGTAAATTTTGAAGCAATTACTTTTGAAACCTTTGCTAACACGGTATTATTTTCTGTATTTATTGGTGTTTAATCAATTTTCAGTGGGATATACCACATTAACCCCAACTTTTGAACTCTGCTTTCAATTCATTGTTGGGAGAAGTTTACTATATAGTAACTTCAACGCATACACTTTATATACCACATTCAGCGGCCTCCTTATAATAGTGATATACGATGTATTATAAGTGCTCGTGCGGCGTCGTTGACATGCATAAAAAAGGAACAACTGTTTTATTAGACACCCCGCGTTAATGGAGACCGAAGCAGATTCACTCGACTTTAGCATAAATAACTATTTTAATGCTGATTCGGGTCTCTCGCCAAATAATTGCTGCTATATTTTATTTGATATAGCTTCTTCCACACATCCACACAGGCACACAACGTCCTCTGCTAGCCAAGTTCTTGGCCCTCTATAAGCCCATTCAGTCAACTGCATGTAATTCACTCTGTTAACGATTCCGTATCTTTATTATTTTTGTTTATCTACACTATAAAATATTTGCTGTTTTTAACCCTCTAACCCATGACTTGAAGATCCACGGAGGGCGGTAGTCAGGGAGCGAGCGAGGGAGAACCAAAACTGCATAAAGTCGCAGATGACCATAAAAATGTGTGCTTGAGGAATGCGTGGCCAAGTTCACTCCATGCTGATGCAAGGAGCTTCTACCGCGGCGCGTCGCACGACGGGCTGTCGGCGTTGAGGTCGTCAGCACACAGAGAACGCACTGCGCTCCACACCTCCTGCTTTTAGCCTTATCGCGTTTATTGTTGATGGCCCGCAGCTGAAGGAAGCGCACAGATTATTTGCACGGCTTCAGTTGTCGTTTCATGAGCAAGCTTCGAAGAGTCGCGCAGGGAGGGCAAAATAGCAAAACAAAAGAGGGAAGAGGAAAGAAAAAGAAACCAAAGCTGTTGCTGTTGCTGCGGCTTTTTGAGCACTTAATTTTTTGTTGCCTCATCTTATTTTTCATTCTGCTTCTTCGCTTCCTCCGTTTTGCTTCTTTTCTGTTTTAGAAAAACATAAACTTCGTTGTTAGTCGTTGTCTGATGCTTGACTTAAAATCCATAAGCAATCCCTCCATTTCTATGTTTGACGTTGTTGTTGTTATTGATGCTTTTGTTGCTGTTGTCGTTGTTGCTGTTGTTGTTACTTTGATAAGCTTTGTCGCTACGTTTGCGCTCATGGAATGTTTGTTCTCGTCCTTGTTGTTGTTGTTTTCATACGAATACGAGTAGTTGGCGGCATGCATTATATCAACGGCTGTTCGATGCCGCCCCATGCGGGGGGGGGGGGGGGTTGTGACTTAGAGTAACATAAAGTAAGCGTATTTGTTGATCCACTGGAAAAGTCTGCCATCCAAATCCAGCGATTATGGGACGTGAAGCAGGGGATCAAGTCAAGTGACTGCCTCACGGCTTTCGTCAGGATGCATTAAAACGAGGTGAGGCGAGTTACTCAGATATGCTAACTAAGTTCAGCAGACTAACTCAAACATTGGTTTTCTAATTCTGATAACTCCGAGGTACGTGTTCTGTCATGTTTGCGTCTCAATTTGTGATGGTTAATTAATATTCTACCCGGAACTATTGTATTCACAGTCTTTGACGTGTGTTTTTATCTCAAGGGAAATAAAGTACTCTCGCACAGTATAAAAAGCTGTATAAAAACCTGTTAATAAGCAGGAGTCTCTGACTTGGGTCTCCGTACTTCTGCTTTCCGCTGTTTGAATATAGTCGAGTGGTGAAGCCAAGTGAATGAATACAGATCAGAGACTAAGAAGCTCACTAAACACGCTGAATTAATTTCTGCATTGAAGGTTACTATAAATCTTCCACTACGGTTGCGAATTAGAAGACCCCGTATTGTGGAGTTTTCTGTATAGAATCAGATGGAATTTATTTTGCGAGAATATAGTATAATTAAATGTCACTCCACTTGAGGCACCACCCCCATGATCAGCGTCCGTTGGGTCGCGCTTATGTACCCACAATTAATTTTCGAATCACTCCTAGAATCCGGTTCCTTGTTCTGCATGTCATGTGGTCTTGCAATAATAAACAATGCGGTGGTCGCATCAAAGGCCGCCTCTCGGTGGTCGGTCAAAGACAAATGAAAGCATTAAAGCCCGGCAACTAGTTAGCGTTAAAACGACGCACAACACTTCGTCGTGCAACCCAACCAACCCAACACAACACAAACTCTTCAAGAGTGCCAACAAGAAGTCGGGGAGCGAAAGCGTTACCATTCCAAGCCGCTCATAAAAGCAACGAAGACCGTCCACGAGCTGGCACTGAAAACGACTTCATGCTCAACTGGCGCATAATATTTGCTCTCCAATCTGAAGCAGCGGAAGACACTCGAGCGGGAGAAATGAAAAGACTGCCAACTACTAACTCGTGATTAAATGAGGACTTACTCAATTTTTACGAGGATCGACTGGCAGTCCAGAGATGCAACCCCCCTACTTGCCCACCTCACTTCCCACCCACAGGCGAAGTTCCACAAGTGCGAGCGTCGATAAGGCGACACTTCTTGCGTCGCGGATGCTTGCTTAGTTTAGTCGGACTTTTAATAAACGTGACTAAATTAAAAGCACACATTTTTCACTGGTAGCAGCTGAGCGACGCTGTTCCGCGCACACGCGTTACTCGGCGGATGGGGCTGCGTTGGGCGTCATTAGACACCCGCTAGAACCGCGGTGCATGCGGCCGGTTTACCCCCAGCCCGGTGCTGAGATGGTGATCAACATTTAATGACTGCGCATTAAAGTCAGCGCAACAAAGCGTCGCTCCTGCTCAGCTGAGTCAACTCGACTGACGTATAAAGAAGCTGGATTCACGCGACTAAAAAGTTTCTCTGCCGCTCGTAATAATAATTATGATGATGATTGTGAAGATGGTAATGATGGTGATTATGAGGATTATTATAAAGATAATGATGATGATAATGATGACGATATTAATAATGATTATGATCATAATGACGAGGTTTATTAGATTATTGACTCTTTTTATTTGTCTACTTTCAGATGCTGAAAATCCATCGACTCGAGCTGAGAGGAGTGAATTCAAATATGGGTGGAGTTGCCTTATTCTGGTCCTTGTCGCTGTGGCTGTGCATCTCTCACTTCGGCCAAACGTGGGCGCAGTCGAATTACGTACAACAGGGCGACAGCGCGAATTATACGACGAATGGCCTGCCGGAGGAAGCCACCCTGGACGGCAAGGTGAGCAAGCAATTTTTACTGGTCTTTTTGTATTACATATTTTAATATTTAAACGTATAAAATATAAATGTTATGTACGAGTACTATACATAATATTTTCAAATGCTAGTATAATATCGTCACTACTTTAGCAGCGTATTTTATTAGAAGGGTCTATCAACAAAGCAAGAATAAGGATTTCTTGGTTCTTCTCTTAGTATTTTCCCCCTCATTCTCCCCTCTCTCGCTCATTCCTTCACAACACACGTTTTTCAATTCATTCAGTTGAATTCGCATTAAACTGGCCGACAATCGAAAACTAACAATGAGCGTGGTCCCCCGCCCAAACGTAGGAATGTGTGTCCAACTGCCAATGAACCGGAGCCAAAATAGAAGCAAACGAACGACACTTGGACCTGTGTATGTGGTACAGTAGTGGTTACCCATTTAAGTGGCGTTCACTCTTGACCACAGAGCAACTGGTATCACTTTTGCTAGATTCGCCGATCCGATCGATAGTGTTTGCAAACGAATCTAATACTTTCCCGATGTGCACTTTCTTTGCATGAGAAAGCGTGAGCGTTGCCAGATTTACGGGCTGTCATCGAAACAGCAAGTATTTGATGCTGCTTGATATGCAGATCGTGTGATTGCGACGAAAAATGACCATAAAAGAAATGCGGCGAAGTAAATCGAGAGTAAACCGGGTTACTTTCGTTTGTTTGCTAGAACTGCGAAAACTGCAGCAAAAGTAATGATATCTGCAATCTGCACTACTACACACTACTCAGGAGTAATTCTGCTTATATTCTGCGATTCTTCGGGAGTCAGTGGGTTTGGTTTTAGTTCTTCAGAGGCTTTCTTCGAGCTGGAGAAGGCCTCATCTTCAGATGGTATTCGGCTTTAATAGTGTAGCACCGATTCTTTCAGTTTCCACATCCGACTTCTTTGATCCTCTTTAACTCTACGACTTCGGGTCAGATCCGTTCATCGAATTCGGGGGGTATCGAGTACCTCCATCTGATAACATTACATTCCATACCTTCTACTGCAACAACAACACCAGGTAAGTTCTCGGCCTACAACAGCGTCGGGAATTCCTGACATCGCACACTTTGACAGAGCTAATTGCGAATTATGTGCCACACACACAACCAACCGCGGAAAATTGCGGAAAATCGTTGCACGTTTCTATGACGAACGGCTGCAACAACGTCTACGTGCGGCATCCACTAAAGGAACACCAACAACAACCACCACCACCAACACCAACACCTTCAGCTCTCAGCATTCAGCAGCTCCATCAGCCATTCGATAACTGAAAAGTAGCCAGAGTTTCAAGGCGAAGTCATTTCAACTCGTCAACACTCGTCGCCACCCCCTCCCCCTCCCATCACTTTTTTATACTAGTTGCAGCACGAAGCTTTTACTGCTCATTCAGAGAAACCAAATCAAATCAATGCTATAAAATCATTGGAGCGGAGCTTAGAACAAAAAGCACTGAAAATGTAAAAATCTATCGTTTCACGGCACTCGTTTTTAGTGCTTGAATAGATATTTTATTTGTTTTTGAATATATGAGCTCATTATGAGTCTTTTTCTCTGCCCCGCCTCAGTTCGAATGCCTTCCGGCTATGCTACTCCATAACGTGGCTGTTGCCAAGTTTAGACATAATTTCGTACATCGTTTCCTCTTTCAACTTTTCAACACGTTCATCTCTCGCGGTGCCACGGAAATTTCGTGGAAAAACTTCAGCTGCCGCCGTCGTTGCTGCAAGTAGTGTTCCAACAGCTGTTCTCCCCTCCCGTAGCCGCTACTCGTCTCACCCGTAAGCACCTCGTCTTTTATCTTGGCATTGTTTTTGGGATTTTCTTCCGCATGAGAGACTTCCAACTATCATCTTCAAGTACATCGTCTTGAATTGAAATGTGGCTCACAGTAAGCAAAACAGATGCATGGATTCATCTGGAGAATCAGTAAGAAAGACCGACAAACAGCAACAACAACTACAGCAACAGCCCACTACGCAACAGAAACAATGCAGCTTCAAGCCATTAATAATGAATATTTGTGTATTGTTTCCGTTTAGTTTCTTTTGCTTTGTTACGAATCTTTTCCTCAGCGTTTGTTTTAATTTTACAAAAGCTCCGTCTTCTGCACGATAGACGTCTCTTTAGAGTTCCACTCATCTGAGCCAGCCATCGCTCCTTTACCACCACTTAAGGTGTTCTGTATGCAATACTTTGTTGTTGTTAGATAGGAGTCGTTTTTAATTTTAAAAATTGTGTGAAAAGTACATTATTATATTTTTAATGTGATTGTAATTACGGAGTTGACGTGGCCCAGTGGCTTTCTTTTGAGTATGTTATTCTAAGACATGCATAAAACATCGACAGGTTTACCTTAAATTGGTGAGCACCTTTAAACGCACCATTAAATGCATCATACTAGAAAATGTGTTTAGTGAGAACAGAGGAAGTAAAAAGAGTTGATTATGGATGGTAAGAATCTAACAATTCAGTAACCAGGAACTCTTTAAGGTAATCAAATCTTCAAAATCTAAATCAGTCTAGATTCAGTTACAAATTTTATATAAAATATATTATATTATATTATATTGCAATATTACGCAAAGCAATCCTTGATCTCAACATCGTTTAAAACTCAAAACCTCTTTAAAATTTCCTTTTAAGGTTACCAAATTAGACGACATCAGTCCACTGATATTTTTAAATCGTACCAAAGCTGCTCTAAACTGCGCTGCTGGCTCCATGCAAGTGAGTAACACGTTTTAGTGAAAAAGCATACCGAACCAATCTACATTAGTTGCTATCCTATGCAAATATTCACGAATTCAAACTCTTCACTTCAACAGGTCGACCTTAAATTCAACGAACCCTTCCATGGCAACATTCAGGCCGACTACGATCGCAGCAGCGCCTGTCGGGTCACTGGAAAGGGTGCGCTAGCCTACCGGTTGGAATTACCGCTGAAAGGATGTGGAACAGTGCAGGTAAGATTTCCGAACTCCTCTCTTCATTCCCGGAGACGACCGACTCATTGATTCTCCCCCAAAACGTAGAATCCGACCCGCGTGTTCACCAACAACATCATCGTGCGCTTCCATGCCAACCTGGAAATGGATGGCGATGAAATAATCACCATTGTCTGCCGCTATCCGCCGCCAATACCTTCAATCCCCGCGCTGCCAGCGCCATTGTAAGTGGTTCTTCTCGTTCATCCAGCACCCAGTGATCTGTAAAAATCGTCCTCTTTTGCAGCCTAAATCCAATCGTGGCGGGCTCTGTAGTTCAGCCGCCTCTCAAAGGCATACAGATCCTCCTCATTATCTGCGCCATCATGTTCCTGACCCTGCTGCTGCTCGGGCTGGCCGTCTCCTATTATTGCTTGCGCAGCAGAGCCATCCCGGTGGTTCGCCGCCTTCCGATGTCCATGGGCAGCGGCTCTGAAATAACGAAGCTGAGCGGCAGCAGCTTGGGCAACATCAGCACCTTCGAGGGTGTTAAGATACCGCGTGCTCACGCCGCGCTCGTTGCGGTGCACAGCTCGTCGGGTAGCGAAGGTGTGCTGATTCCCTCCGATTATCCGAGCGAATCACACTCCGAAATCGAAGAAATCGACACGAGGTAAGACTTTTAATCTTCCGTCTATGAGTGTGAAGAGTGATTTTAACCTGATTTCTTTTCAGATCGCTGCCATTCAGCTCCGCCGGTAGCTTCGAGAATCGTGCTTTCGTGCAGGAAACCTCCAGCATTTACAGCGATCACTACGGACACACACAGGAGCTGCAGGCTGCCAATGCTGTAGCCACCTCGGTGCCGCGTCTGCCGATTGCAGTCAAGGAGACCTCCTCGCCCAAATTCGATGTGCAGGTGCGCGTGAAAAAGTCACCACCACCACCGTCGCCAGTGACCTCGGACACCGAAAGTGTAGCCACGCTGCGTCCGGAACGCAACAACCTCTCCACCATCATGGAGACGCACGAAGATCGCGAAAGTATCCTGACCATGGACTCGCTGGCCGCACAGGAGGAAACGCTGCAGACACAGTTCACCTATGCACCCGATCTGCACTCCGTTCCAAAGCACTCTTTCGTCACCTCACCGCCGCCACCGGATCCCGTGTTCTCCGTCTATACGCGTACGCACAACGAAGTCGTCGATGGTCGTCCGGAGACGTGGTCCGACTACACCGACGGCCCCGCTCCCAGCGAAATCACAGACCTAGTCTCGGAGGCGCACGATCTGCATTCCGTGGGTGAGATGGTCGACACGACGCACTTCTATGAAGCGGAGTATCTGCCACGTGAGCCACCAATCGTCGTCAAGAAGCCCCAAGTAACCGCACATACCGTGGACGACGTCTTCTTGCGCACCATCACTGAAAAGAAGACCATCGAAGACATCGAGTCACGCAAGCGGCGCATCACCGAGTACAAGGCCAAGCCCAAGCCACTGCCAGAGCCTGTTCCGGACCCACCCACCTGGGACGTCACTATTCGCAACTATCCGACCGAACGCGAACAACAGCAGTGGGAGAACTTTTCGGACATCTCCAGCGCTTCGGGCATGACACTGACCCCGCGCATGGAGCGCTCTCAGTTGTCACTGCCGCCCCCGCCCAAGCAGATCGACGACAACAAAATGAAGCTCACCAGCCCCGAGCTGGTCGGCAACATGAAACCCATCGAACTGCCGCCTGTCGATGAGGCCGTGCCCAACTGGGACGTCCTGATACGCATTCTGGAGGAGCCCGAACTGTCCGAAGTGCCCGACGATGTCAGCTCGGTGCACTCCAGCATACACCCGCTCACTCGTCACATCAGCTACGACGACAAGGCCAAGTGGAAGGAGATTATCACCACGGAGTCGTCCTTGCGCACGATGCTGACGGAGGCCGTAGTTCGCGAGGACTTCGAACGCATACGATCGGACACGCGCTACGAGCGCATCTTTGAGCCGCAGATATGGGATGTCATCATTCGCATCTTAGCGCCGCCCTCCGACGACGAGGACGGCGACAACGAGATGCGTGCGCCTCGTCGCAGCAAGAAGACGCAACCCTGGGACACGCGTTCACGTCGCAGCTCCTTGCCGACGCTCTACGAGTACGACAGCGACGGCGGCTCAAGCGTGCGTACCATACGCAACGATCCATCGATTCCGTCGCACGTGGGTGGCTTCCATGCACCGCCCTCGCAGCGCTCCTCACGCACTTCCTATCACACCGACCACAACGACTTCCGCTCCATGTCCGAGGTCATGGTGGACTTTGGACGTCCCGACCATCTCGACAACGCCTCCGACGCCAGCACTTACTATCCAATGCATTACTACGATGACGACGACCATCGCTCCTTCCATCGATCTGTGAGTCATCCGTCGTTGGCCCGATCGACCAGCGAATTCACCGAACGTTGGATCGCTCCCGATGATCTTTCTTCGCCGGAGGGCACGCCGAAGTCAAAACGGTCACAAAGATTGGTATGTAGCTGCTAACTTTAACCCTAACCTACCCTTCGTTATACCTGGTGTATTTTTCTAAAGAAATGTTGCAACACAGTTTCGCTTAAGCATCATTCTAACAATTTCGATGTTATTTCTTTTTTCTTTCAATATAGAACTCATTCCAGTCGCGTGTCCCGGCGCCCCCACCACCACCCCGTGCTGGCCGCATTGTCTCCCAGACTCAGAGTGAATTCGTCGAAACACGTCGCAGTACTTTTTTAGCCGAGAAGGAGAGTCGTTCCCGCGAGTGGTAGACGTCTGCTCCGTGCTAGGAAATCGTACGGCGGCTGGAACCGCCTCAAGTCAAACACATCAACGGAGAACAAAATCTAGCGGAACAAAAGCTCATTGAAAAAAAAAAAACAAAACATGAGATGGGGTTTAATAATTAGATGAACAACCTAACAAAAACCAGTCAATAAGTCAAAATAAATTACGAGAAGAAACAACTTCCAAAAATATTTGGAGCCATTTTTTAAGTAAAAATGGCGACCACACATAATTTAAAACAAAGTGCCAATAATTAATTCCAGCTGCTTTTGATTAATCGAATTAAAAAATTGCATAAATTTGTGGTACGAATGCAGAAATGAAGAAAGATTCATAAAAATTTAAACAGATTTCGTGGCTGAGCCTATTAAATTAAACAATTTCTCCTGAGCCACTGAGTTTATAGTAAATGAGGAGAATCTGTTACGTTGGCCAGCAGACTTTGAAACAAAATTTGCCTTGTCCAAGTTTGAAAACTCTTAGAAACCATATCATATTTCCACACCTTATTTTAATTATCAGGAAAATGCAAAATGCAGGAAACTGTTTCAGACGAGCTCGTACCGCTTTAAAACGCGTTGACGACTTTGTAACTGAGGGAGTTTTAATTCTTTTAACACTGCCAGAACGAAACGCACCATAGTTTTAAGGAATTTTAAGACTTACAGAGAACGAGCCAGAGAGCGAATGAGAGAGAGAGAGAGGGGGAAAACAAAAGCTCGGAGGCGACTCACATCAAGCTCTCAAAACATCTGTTGCATGAAGGATTGAGGTATTCGTTGAAGTACTCGCATATAACAATTACTGCCTAGGAAACTCTATTAAAAGTTCTAGAAAAAGGTAGCCATCTGACTGAATTTAATGCAAACCCAAATGTCGGAAATGTGGTGTGGTTAATTTTAAGAAGTTAAACTGTTGAAACTATTTTTGGTCATTTTTTATAGTCACTTTTAAAATATCAATTAATATGTATTTTCCAATATTTGTTTTCGCATTTGTACCACAAAACGTTGTCAATATTTTTCATTAATTTCACACATTTAACGAATATCTGTAAATTGGATTTCTTGTGAAGAACTGGAAAATCTTGACAGACTGTCATTTTTAGTTATTATTGTAAAAACAATTGCAATTTCGATAAAAGCTTTGGAGGTGGAGGGTTTAGAAACAGCAGCACATGCTGAGACTTTCAAAATTTTTTCTTTTTATTCTTTCCTTTTTTAAGTTATGCCACAAGTTGTATATGTATGTCGTCATTCTAATTTAATTTAAGCTTAATTTGGTATTTTATATACATACATAAATGAAATATAATTGGGATGTTCGAATTAACAACGAAACAAACGAAAAAACCGCGGCGCACAACACGTTACTCATACTCAAAGCAAACGCTATATACTAATATTATAATATAATATAATTAACAATATTTAGTTTTATAATGTTCTATTTTACGATATTCTCTCGATCAAATGTCTATAATCCGTCCTCTAGATTTAGTTGTATTCGTATACATAGCAAGAAGAAACAATATTTTATATGTAATTCTACTAGGTTTAGTATTGATTTGCAATAAATATTTCTACATGCATATCATGATATTCTACTAATATTATTATCTATTATATTAAAATCTAATGTAACGAGCTCTGTCTAAAAGTTTTGTGTATAATTAAAGCTTATAAAAATATGGTATCGTACAATAAACCATGTATTTTTGCAACGTTGTACTATATATTGAGATAAATAAAATTATTACATACTAACAGAAAAAATGTCTACTTATTAAAAGATTTATCAACATTACCAGGGAACATCTATATTGAAAGTTTTATTTAATAGTGTCATTTACACCTGAAATATTCAAAATGGTCTTGAATATTATCATACATATATTTATATATATGAACCATCACTGAAATATTTGGAAGGGTCAGTTTAGGTTAGTTGGCTCAAGTTTCGAAATTTATCAACTTAGTTCAAAAGTATGGCGTGTTTTTAGAAAAAACCAGCCGATGGACAACTCTATATTTGTGGTTAAATGGAGCAAGATTATGTTAAAAGTTAATGCTTATATACTATGTACTATATACTTATATATTATATAATCATATGGTACTTTAAACTGTATCTAACATTTTAGAATGTTTTCGAATGTAAAACTTTATAAGGTTTTCACAACTTCATCATTCACTGTACTAAGAAAGGAGCTGCACTAAAAGGAAAGTTTATTAAATTCGACATTGAATTCTTGAGGGTTTTCTTCAGTGAATTCAGTGAATTGAAGCGCTTCTCTGAACTTATAGAAGCTACAATCAACTCAAACAAATTCATTTTAAAAAGTATCCAGAACCTGAATTTTTTCATGAACAAACATCGAAATAAAACGTTTCTGAGAACGTTAGTTCAAAATGTTAGTTTGAAAAATAAATCGATAACAAGTTGCGTTCAGTAATAATTCTGTTGGTCTAAAATGACAGACAAGATATAATGCAGAGCTGAAAGTAGATTAATAAATACGACTAGAAAACTAAAAATCAAATCAAAATCTTAACCTGTCAGAAAGAGAAACCGCTGCACTCTTTGCTCGCTTGTGCATGTTCGTGCTTCAAGGATTGCGCGTTTTTGCCAGGAAAGGATAGCAGCAACTCGGATACGTCATTCCTAGCGTGTGCGGCCTGCGGCAGCTGTTTTGCATAGCAGACAAGAAGCAGAAACTATGAAAAATGAAATTAAATTAAGGGCAACAACAAATGCGAGCCAAATAAGCTGCAGAGCACGACAACATCTCAACGCAGCGGGAATAGCAACAGAAGCAGCAATAAAAGCTTTTAAGGTACGCAAAAAACTAATTCAATTCTTATTCGGTTTCAACCATTCTACCACAGGTTGCTTTGTGAGCACTTTCGTTTGTGGTTATATTTAATTAGAAGGGAGCAAAACCACAGATAAGAGTGGTCTTATGTTGATTATCGGAAGCGTTTTTGAGGCAATTAAAAATGGTTGAGCTTTAATTGCTTTGTATCCGCTGATCTTTAGCCAGTTAAAATTTTATGTACTTTCCGTTTCCTGTGATTAATTAGTTGGGTTTTATTATACTAAAGAATGCAATAATTGAACAAAGGCAGCTTTATAAGAACTACAATTATAAGAATTTTATGATCCACTCTCAAGCATTTTATGTCGCAAACAAGTCTTAATATCTAGCATCGAAAATAACGTTTTAAAGTGCCATAATTACATGGAAATTAAAAAAGCTTTCAATCATCATTAAAAAATTAATTAATCACAGCGAACCTGAAAGTAAACACAAGATATGCCGCTGCTATTCGCAAGTCGCCGCAACTCATCTGAATCGCAGCTCAACCCTTGAAAGGTGAGAGCAAAAAATCAAAGCAAAGAACGAATGTGTGGAAAGCTTTCTTGCACTTGTTTTCTATTCCACTCTGTTTGAATGGAAACATTCATTCCACTCTTTCAATAGAGTAGAAGGAGTAGATTAGTTAACATGGTGCTTCAAGGAGCAGCAGTGCACATGCCGGGTTTAGAGAAAGAATTTTAAGCGAATGAAACCTTGCTATAGTTGCTCTATTTTATCCACTCCCCTTTCGTAGTCTTCCCATCACATAAAAAGTGTGTCTACGTGTGTAGGGTGCAAATAGCCGTATGTGAGTATTTTTGATCCTGTGTATCGAGTTCCCTTTTCTGCTGTTCAAGCAAGCTTTCCTTAATGATTGTTATTGCGACTCTTGTCCGCCTGAGAATATGCTACAAATTGTCATAAATGCATGAATGTATTTCATCTTGTCGAAGGAAGGGTCAAAATAACGTAGATGACTTTTTTCCTGATGACTTTTTTCATGAACTTTAAACTATACTCTTAACTCGAAATAACTGCTGTGAACGTGCGGTCTTTGTTGCTCCAGGATCTTCAATCGCCTTCGTTATTTTAACGTAGGACGTTATTTTAAATAAATAAACGTAAATAAAAGAAACAGTTTGAAGCAACACCTCTGCATGGTATAAAAGCTGTACAACGCTGGTCGGTTGGTCATCCGGTCGGTTGTTCAACTCCAACTTCGACCTGAACTTTATGTCTCCGTAGACACACCTTTGAAGCTTCTTAATAAATGCGTATTTATGAGACTTTTATAGAGGTTCTCTTAAATTGTTTCCGTTCATGTTTTATTTATATCGCTGATAGAAGTATTGAGGAAACTTTTAAGTAATCAGCTCACCGTTTTTGTATTTCTCAAGAGCTTAGATTTCCACAAACCAACTTAATGCCGTTCAAGTTCACATTGGAAACCCATTTAAAATACATTTTGTATTAATGAAGTTGGAATTCAATTTAAAAAGTTTCTTAAAGTAGGTTAGTAGAACGTTTGCCGTGGATTTATGTGAAAGATTTGCATTTTAAATTTTGCAATTGATTCAAATTACTTAGGAGATGCGTGCGGGCGTTTTGGTTCTCATTATTGGAGCTCTTCTTGGAGCTCGTGGAACAGTCTTCAAGATTTTATGGAAATTCAACTCATAGACACCTGACAGGTTTCGCTTATAACTTGAAAATATATCCTTATATCCGCAGGGACCACAAATAATCCAAGTTTACTGAAAGTATTTCAAAAGCAATCGCACTGTTTTATGTCCTCAAACTTTATGAGTTTTATGATTTCTTTTTATTTCTTATAAAACACATCCTGCGATTTTACCACGCAACCTCCTTTCGGTTTACTTAACCTATGTGTTTCCTAGATCGGATTTTAGTGGTGGCCGAAACATAAGCAATGCTGTGATATGCAACAATTTAAACACGTCGTTGGACCAGGCGAGGAAAGCCGACCGGGATTAAGTATGCCACATGCCTGTCTGACGCCCGGCCGTCTAATGCTGCGTCTAACCTTCGATTCCGGTCGAGGTGAGCACGCAGCCAGCAGCAATGAGTTGCAACAGTTGCGGTGCTCCTCGGCCTCCTCCTGCATGACTCGACGCCAACCAACCAGTCTTCCATCTCACCGTCACCGCAACCAAGCCGTAGACTGAGAGCAGGCACGCAGGCTGCATTTTCAAGGCGACAACTCAGTGTCACATGCGACGCACTGGCAGCGCACAACAACAACAACAACAAATACCAGTTATGCTTCTGCGACAGCCTTGGAAGCTCAAAGGAAAGTGTGAAGTCGCCGCTCTCTCGGCTGTGCGATGCTCTGAGAGCAAGAGCAGCTTTTTGCGTATCCTTGCCGAGCAGCTTTTTCGAAATCCTGTTGCTCGTCTGTTCACTTTGCTTTGGTTCGGTTCGGCTTCGCAAATTTCCTGCTTTGCGTGTGTCTTTTGACCATCGTCGCTTTCGATGGACGTGATTTCAGTTTCCTCTGTACAACCGACGAAGACGAACGCGTCTAGCAACTTGTCAGCATTCCGTGAATATTAATTAAACTGATTATTATATTGTTGTTGTTGTGCTAGTTTCGAACAGTAGTTCCTTCTAACACGCGCTAAAGTAGTGGTTCATGTTTTTGTTCTTTTTTCCTTCTGTTCTATTTTCCCACGATTTCAATGTGCTGCTTTTTGGCGCCAAAGAGTGCTACCATGTGAGTGTACTTCGCTTCGAGTGCTCTAACTTCTACCAGAGGATCCCAAAGCTGAGAATTATTCAAATGAGTACTGGAATAATAAATAATTCAAAATCTTTTCTCAAAACAACGAATATCGCATTAAAATGTGATCCTCGAGCAACTCAATTCTTTTATTAAATTAAAATGTTGCAGAGCCTTGGTGGTGAAATCTTTTTAAAAAAAAAAGATTCAAAAAATAGAATCAAAATATGTATTAAAATATTGAGTTAAAAAGCGCGCTTAATTAATGTGCATGTGTAAGTGTTATAAAAGAAGTTGCCGAAGGACTTATCTTTTGCATAAAGCTGAAAAAGTAAGTAAAAGTACAATAAGTAAAAATATCTAAAAACTTCAAAACCTATCGATATCACTATTAAAATCGCTTCAAACAGCGATGTGATGTATGTAAGAATGATGCTGTTTTTATTTATTCTGTAAATCTTTTATCATAGTTAAGTTTTGCATTATTTTTCAGCTCTTCCGAAACACAGATTTTAAGGAAATGTATTTTTTGTAAACATTACATAACATAACATGTGATAGGAATCAGATATTAAAACAGACAGACAACGAATTATTTCGTGAATAAAGAATTTGTTAAAAAAGCCACAAGTTTCGAATGGAAATGTTAATAAAACATGAGTTTTTCCGATTATTAATGAATTACGTGACATGATCAGATGTCAAGTTAAAAAATAATAATAAATAAACGTAGTAACAAAAAAATTTACAACACAAGTGAATTTATTCTCGCCCTCATGAGTTCTTGCATCGTTTTACGTACTTTTAAACAACTTTGAAAGCCGTTTTTTATTTAAAAATGTTGCGAGAAGGTTACATTATTTATTTATTCGAAAAACGCATTGACATACAGTGCAAATATAAGACTATATTGTTATTTATTTTATATTCTTTTAAGAATTATACTCGTATAACTTATTATATTATTACATAAAAAGCAACTGAACTTGTGGTACATCTCGTACATATAGTATATCAACCTGGCTCTTATAATTATTTGTCACTTTTGACAAGGATACAGTACAGAAAAACATTAAAAGTTCCTATGGTTTTATATTTATTTCTTATATAAAATGTAATTTCAAACTTTTGTAAAAAATGTAATTTAAGTAAATCAAAAACTCGTCTATGAAAAATGTGTACAATAATGATACCATTTTTATTGCACTCAATATAAAAGTTTTGACCTTTTCTTTTATTTACTCGCAGTTTTACTTTTATGTTTATGTTTATTTTGTATTTATTCTTCTCATTCTTTTGTAGAATAGTTTTTAATTTAGATCTCTTTTTTAAACTATAAATTCACCATTAAGATAAAAGTCAATTCAGAACTCACGTCATTGATAAAAAAATCGATATCAATCAAGCTTTCTTATACATTTTTTCGAGTGTAGACCATAAAAACCTCAGCCCCAAACATGAACCTCTTTCGACTAAATTAAATCCAAGCCTTTAAATTAGGTTTCAAAGATTAAGTACATTAAACTTTCGTCCATTTTTACCTCTGAGATCACAAAACTAATTGTCAAAAATTAATTTATTATTATATATTTTTTTCTTAAATATCGTATAGTATAATGTCATTTCCTTTGATCATTAGTTATATAAAGTAATATATTTTATTTTCACATTCCTACAGATCTTTCAAGAGTTTGATTTTTATGATTTATGAAGGATTTCTACATTATGTACTTACAATTGCAAAATTCTCGTAGTTTGCGTTAAGCTCATACGAGATATTTAATGATATGTTATGATATTTAATTGCATAACGGATTCCGCTTGCATAAGGAAGGAAACACACATGCATGCACACACATCCATGCACGCTTTACAACGAATGGATTTGAATGAATTCATTGTGTTAATTGGAAAACTTACTAAAGTAAATGATTTTTGTGTTTCTACGCGTGACACATTTAATTGGCTTACATCACCACATTGTGGCTGTGTGTCTGTGGGGTTATCGTCTACAGGATACGCTTAAATATATCACGGAATATTATTCGGTTGGAGTCATCAAGGAGATTTCGGTTTTGAATTCCCTCGAAAAAAAACCTATCATGTCGTAACTTGAGTAACACAACAGTTACATCTACTCGTTAAAATTCCTGGTGAGATTTTTGTTTTATTTGTAGTCAACAAAGTTGTAGTCAACGTAAAAACATTCTAGTTGAAGTTGGTTGCAACTGAATTTAATCGGGAACGAGAAGAGAGTGAAGCCTTAGAAAATCTGCTTGTTGCACATTTTAATCCTGAGAAATGAGTGAAAACTACGAAGCATATTTTTGCACCTTTAATAAAACACAAGTAGTCAAAAAATTGGTGTTTGAAAGGAAAGTATGCTTCGTAATTTTCATTTTTCTCGGAAACTACAAGACATAAATCCTTCCGGTTTAAAGCATTCTCTCTAGAATTGATTAGAAAATTTTATGGTCGGAAAAATTTTTATACTTAATACCGTAATTTTTAAAAAAAATTGCGACCAACAATTTTTTTTCGGAATTTTTTTTCCAAATTTTAACTTTGTCATTAAATTTATCAAAAACTGTTTGACATAGGAACCTAATTTAAAAAGGATATTAAGAAGCGGGCATTTGGCTTTGAAAATCCGGAAGCAAAAGTTATTTAGGTCGAACCATTATTTTTTAATATTATTTTTTTTTGGTCTTAAGTCAGATTTTTATAAAATGGCCCCTCCCGCCTAAACGGGGGGAAATGGACCCCCCCCCCCTCCCATACGATTTTTTTCTTGTCTCGATTCCTCCTACACGCCCTAGTCTTTTGACCACTCTTATGCGAAACACCCTGTATATCACTCATATCAGATATCACATTCTTTCTTCTTTACACAAAATAAGTTTTCGCTCCTCACTACACAAAGTTCTCGTAGATACTTTAAGTATTTACATTGGAAGTTAGTAAAAATATATTGTACATGTATAAAAATGTGTCCTCTTCAATGGAGCTTTTGTTGGCGCCTGTTGCTTGTGTAAAATGCCAAAGCGTGCCAAATTCCTTTCTGATCACTCTTTTCACCCCGCTTTACTGAACAAGGGCCGTGACGTTGTTTGCACCTTCTTATTCATGAATCTTTCAAGGTATTCGATGGTACTTGAGTACGCAAGTGCACTGAATACTGAGTAAATCTTTAGAATGACTGCGACTTGCCGAATCTACTATATCAAGTATCTCGCCGAGGATCGCCGGCCGAGACCGTAATCCGCTGATTGAATATCGTGCCCTTTATAAACTACGCCGAAAGGGAAACTCGTTAAGCTTGTACGATTTACTAACAAAGGCAGAGTAATAAAGATAAAAGCGCTAGCAATAACAACACCTACACACAAACATACAACCCGTGAAGTACCCGTTCTTATATACGCACAAGGAATCGCGTGAAGTGACTGAGGAAGTTCAGCGTATCCTCGTCTAAAGCAAGGACAGCACTCTTGGGCTGCATTCACCTATGTTGTCACCGAAGTATTTGCTCCACATAATAAACGATTTAATGGAGGAGGTGGGTTTGCGCGTGTATGAGATCCTAGAGCAACGCTGCGTGTCGTTGAGAACAATATTTTAATATTTAAGCCGAAAACTCTTTAATATTTTATTGTAATACTAGAAACTGGGGGGAGTTCAAGGATGTCAGTTCACATTTTAGCTGCATCCAAGCACGTACGATGCTCTCTCGTGGAGGAGCCCTTGTGTCCCTTTTTAGGATGCATTATTTATTCGATGAGTTCGAGTTTCTAACTACGAGTAAATGAATCCATTCAATCATCGTTTCTAACTAAATGAACTCTTCTTTCAGTCATCGCTATTAACTCACTATTTCAATTAATTATTAATTACGAGTATAAGTGACTTGTGCTTATTTCAAAATATCTTTTAGTAAAACTACAGGCTGCAATTGAAGTTAACTCAAATTATTCAAAAGCAGTGTGCCAAATTTGGCGACAGTTTACTAAACCGTTTCGTAATTTGTTGAACATTTAAAAACTAGTTTATTCAGAGAAAGTTTTGGCAGGCTATAAATCTCACTTGCTGTGGTATTTTAACGAACCGCAAGCAGAGTACAGAGAGTTCGTCGTCATGTGGTGCTTATTTACATAAGTTTATATTACAAACTTATTGCCAATTTTAGGGCAGAGTTGTTGCAGGGCATCCTAAAAGTATGCCGAGCTGTCAAACATAAAAATTTTCTTTTGTTGTACAGGTCTCTGGAGTGAAAATACTGTCCTTACATTTACAATATATGTCCTTACACACTTTTACTGATACATTTTAGCAGAAGATTAAAATATAGTTACACAAGTTATAAATCTACAAAATATCCAGGTTTTAGTAGATTTTTATCTGAATTTTATATAAATATTGGTTGAAGAAAAGCCATTTTCACCGTCTAGATCTCATGTTCAAACTGCGTTTCGTCCTTTGTACACAACAGGAAACTAATTGAAAGTCATAATATTATTACGCGAACAACAAGCAGGATTTTTACCCTCTCTCAAGTAAGACGTCAAGAGACTTCAAGGCTTCCAACCTTTTATGATTCTCTTTTATTATTTGGAAGTTTACAGCAAGAAACAATATACGATAAACTAAATGTCAACATACACAAACGCAAATCTGTCAACAACGCTTGCATTAGTAGATCTGTATAAGTATTTTACACAATATATGTATGTGTATGCTTTCGTACACACACAACTATAGAAATACTTATGGAACACACGCAATACTTATGAATGTGGCACTCGCAATGTTTGCATCCTTTTTCGCTAAATGGACTTCGCTGAAACTCATTCATTTAGTTTCGGTTTACTTCCGCCGTATTTCTTTTTGTGCTCCATCACATTTCAACGCGTGACACATTCGCTGCGACATTCACGCTGTGTGCCAGCAGGATTCGCTTTGTGGAAGGGTTTCGGTTCGTGGCGCTCTCGATTCGCCGCCCGGAGGCATTCAGATGATACACTTAATCACTTTGAATAGAGGATGGATAAGCGAATGCTTCTTGCTTGGTGGTCGCATCACAGACCGCAACACATCAGCACCGCGGTGAGTCGTTATAAGTTGCAGCAGATGTGCTCTGATAGGCACCGAATGCGTAATTATCCGTCAAAACTACGAGGTTTTAAGAATTTTTAGAGGTTCGGGTTCATTAATCGTGGAGGAGCAAAGCGTTGGAATGCAGTGAGAATAAATTATATGCTCGGTATCCTTCGGCTTCATTTCCTTCCCGTTTCCATGCCTGTAAACACTAAACTAATATGAAATTCTTTAGAAATGCTGATGGAAGCAAAGTCTTTCACTCATTTCTTTAACAGATGCGTACTTTAATTAAATTTTATCTCCTAGCATCTGACGACAAAAATTCACAATGATTTTCACTCTTTTTGTCGGTTTTCACTCACAAAACTTTGACCTAGAAACACTGCATGGATATCAAAATAATGAATTAATAAATTCTCATTACTGAATTCCACAAATGAACCATGATTAACATATATCATAATTTTATTCAATTAGAAAGAAATTTAATCATATTTTAGGCTATACTCGAATTTTAATTTATTCAGTTATTTTGATAGATTCTTATTTGAAGATTCTTGGCATTCCAACTGATGAAGTACTGTACTATAATAAATAAAAAAAAATTAAAAACCAGTAAGAAAGCTATATTCGGCCTGGCCGAATCTTAGATACCCTACACCTAAAAGTTTTGAAAAGGGCGGCCGAAAAAGGGTAGGGCGGCCGTGGCGGTCCACTCTGGGCGGCAGTTGTGGAAATCAAGTATTGACTTATTGAATTCTAGAAATTTTTGGGGCTACAAGTTGATTAACCGTCCCGGGCTCAATGAAACCTAGCTACGACTCTGTATAAATAGTGGGCGTGGTCATTACCTTTTTCAAAATAAAATAACTAGCTTAGTTGTTATATAATTGTGTTCATTTAAACTTTATTTCCGTGGTAATAAACTTGTTCTCATACTGCTATACTGTATATGTAGTGTAAAAGTGGGCGGACCGCACCCAGTTTTCATGTAATAATGTTTTTTTGTAAAACAAGTTGTTATCTAAAGTTTTATTCAGGAAGTTTATATATTTAACAATATAACCCTCTTTTGCCTGTGTAACCTAAAAGTGGGCGGATCACGCCCATATTTGGCATATTAACGGATAATGCTCCTCTATACCCAGGAATGAAATTTTGTTGTAATAGCTCAAAGACGAACGCTGATATCACATTTTTAATAAAAAATAGGCGTGGTCGTGGACCGATTTTGCCCATTTTCAATACCAACCTGCACACCACAAGGAACAATGTTTATGCAAAATGTCATCACCATATCTTCACCGGTTCTCCTGTGATCTTGATTTCAACAGACAGACAGACAGACAGACAGACAGACAGACAGACAGACAGACAGACAGACGGACGGACATGGCTAAATCGACTCAGTAGGTCACGCTGATCAAGAATATATATACTTTTCTATACCTATCGTCTCTATTTCTATGCGTTACACATTTCGTTACAAAGTGAATATACCCTTAACCTTAAGGTGTAGGGTATAATAATTAAATGAGGCAATTTTTTTTACTCTTTCCTTCGAAGTCAGTATGTTGATGCAACCTGAATGTTAACTGTAAATAACGTAAGAATTCTACTGACATTTGCAAACGATGTCAAAATATACAACCGCTGAATTTGACGCAAACGGTTGAGCTGTCAAAAATGGGTTTAAATTTTAACAAAGGTTATCACAAAAAATACGCTGTCAAAATGTGCGCGGAGGCCTGTTAAAGGCGGGGAACATTCAAATGATTGAGATCCTTTTATGATGTCATAGCACAGAATTCTATTGAAATTCCTTGAATATTCCACTCGATTATATTCCGTAGCAAAAAATAACAAAGTATTTATGAATAAAAGAAAAAAAATCCGTAAAACAGGAAACATTTTCTATTGAAAAGTCTGGCATCACTTTGAGCGGTATACTTTTTGGTATTCGTCGCTGCAGGCAGGAAATTTTTTATATTAATAATAATTTTTTTATCGTATGAATGGAATGCTTTGAGGTTGGAGTTGCGTGTGTGGTCACACTGAAGTACTTACGCGTGTGTGTGTGTGTTTGTGTGTGTATGTGCACGTACACGTAAACAAGCTAATAACACAACCCACTCGTGCATATAAAATACGAAACATAAACCTCTGAATACAAGTCGCAATACAGGCAAAAAAAAATAAAACAAAAATAATATTGTTATTATTATTATTTCCGGGTCGCTGCCGTTAATTTTGCATCTTTCATTAACACTTTAAACTCATGGTAAAGTTACGACAGTAATTCTTGGTTTACGCGAGTTGCATAAAGTTTTAATCCACGCAGGACAATAAAGTGCTTACCGCAAAATTGATGAGGTTCACAGTGGATGCACAAGTTTGCAGGACACGATATTCAACAGAACCATGTTAGCTTTAAACATGTTAATTACAAGCAATTTTAAGCCAATTTGTGTTTATTAACAAGAAAACTTACATCCGTTGTTTAAAAAATACCCCATGATAAATTTAATTAAATGTAAAGCAGCATTTATTGATACCGCAAAAATATAGCAACAGCGACAAATATACCGCACACAAATACCTTAAATAAACTGCTTTCTGTCACCTGTACCCAAAATTAACACTTCTCAGGATTAAATGACTTCTCTTTGTTTTAAAATATTATTCTGCTTTGCAAACCTGATAATAGAGGCTTTAATATCTAAGAAAGTAATATTTAAAATGCCACCTATATGTAACATGCAAAAATATATTAAAAAATATAGTATAGTGTCATTACTCCCGTTTTTTCTGTTTCGCAACGCTAAAAAGGAGATGAAATTTAACAGAACTTTAAATGAAACTAAAGAAAGGACGTTGTTTAGATTTCTCATTTCCTCTTCTTCTCTTCCTTCTTCTTAGACATCTCAACTCACTTTATACTGTCACGACGTAACAAAAATAATTAATGGCTAATTAGTCTTGAGTTGGTTAGGCTGAAGATGTTTTCCATTTTGTTTAATTTTCGAGTATTTCTTAAGAGAGCTTTTCTTAGAGCATGAATTTAATGATACTTTTTACGAAATTCTAAAGCAAACATTTCTGCGAAGGTTCCAGGAAGTCCGTTCTGTCAAATAAGATTTCACAAATTGTGAAAAACAGCAGTCAAAATGTTAAATAGGAGCGAACTTTGAAAGTTAATTTTTAAATATATGAATAAATGAAACTTGAGTATAAGTTTAAATGATTTCTTGAATTCTGAATTAAATTTACATTAAAATAGTTAACTGAGTTCACATGATAAACTTAAAAGCCTTAACATCATCCACAATGCAAACAACAAGCAGAAAAAGTGTTTTAAAATATGCATGAATACGAGTACAAACAAAGTATCAAATGGAAATCATCGAAGAGTGAACCTTGAAGAACCTTCAATGTCTCAGTTCTTGAAATGCAAATGCGAAGCGGAAATATTGAGTGCATGAAGAATGTGCATCTTCAGCGGACAGACACAACAGAGAAGGAAGAACCTTATGGTGATCAGGTTGAAAATCCTCTCAATTATTCTGCTTATACTGAACAACTTAAAATCCCCATTGAATCCGATAAGAAAACCATGAAACAGAAAACCATGAAACAGAAAACCATGAACAGAAAATCAGATATACTAGATATACATATACTATCAGATATATAGTAGATATCGTGCATCCGATATTAGATCAGCATCTGTGGAATCCGATACTGATTTATCAACATTGAGGACTTACGGCTGCTTTTAAGAAATTCTGGCTCCTTCTCTGGGATTCTCAACATTTTCCTACTTAATGAAGGTTTCAGTGCTTACTTTTTACTTATTCGGCCGCTGTTCGGGGCAACCCTGAAGCTGTTTTACTTCAATGAATTTTCCCCAACATGTTGGTGCTTGATTCACATCTGTTGCTGATTGTGTTATAAGAGATGGAAAGAAAGAGGAAGCAAGCAGGAGCAACAAGGACTTAAGCGCAATTTGCTATACGCAAGGACGTCGGTGTTTGTGTCTGTGTGCGTATATACATATATGCGTGATTTGTACACAAGCACGTATGTGTTTAAGTGTAATTAAAGCACAGCGCACTGTTGATTCCTTGCTGTGATCAATAATTACGTACAACAGGGCGTATGAGAAACCTGAACATCGAGTATCCATCAATTAAATGTGCCCATGGATGTGCAGCAATAACAATAACAACAACTTTTGCGCATTTACATATACTCCTGAATATTTGATGAACTGGTTTATATTATTTAAATTTAAGCTTACATTTCACTCAAACCTGATCTGTACCTAGATTTGTATTAAAGCAAAAGCACGCTGATTGAGAGTCAGTAGTAACAAAGAATAATAACTGGAAATAACAACAAACTTAACATGGCCCCATCCTTTTCCGTCTCGACACATTCGTTGGTGTTCCTTTGTTTCCTGAGCTTGGTTGTATTTTTTCTCCTATATTTCATACGTTGGCAGCCTTGATTTCTCCCGGGTATGCGCCGAGGTGCTCGTCGCACGGTTCCACTACCTTTAGCATGACTGCAACGAGATCAAAGCACTGACACTGTCGACTACATCATGAAAGAAGTCAGAAAACTAATTTAGCCACTTAGAAAGTACTCACATCAAACGGAGTAGAGTGGAACTTCATCAACGACGAATTCATTCAGTTTAATTGGTCAGGTTGCAGTCAGGTGACTGTATCTAGAGCAATAGAGAATACTTCGGATCCTTAAACGGAAACAAGGCTCAAAATTGCAAAAAAGCTTCAAGTCATAAAATATTTGTATTATTTCTCAATAGCTTTCAAAATATAGTTTCTTTTTAATTGTAAATTTCGTTAGATTTCGCCAATCTTGTGTTTGCGGATCATAATAGAAGCGGATCCGCGAATTGGCCCATTTTTAATTATTTCCGTTTTACGATTCATTGAATAAGCAAAACTTTAGAACGAATATTAATTCTTTAGAAAAATACAATGTACACAATAATACACTCGGATATTTTCTCTTCCTCAAACAAAACAGTCCTGTTGTTTCATTATTACAATAGCAAAGAGAAAAAAGCAACAAAATCAAGGAACAACAACAAGCAACAAACCAGCAACAAACAATAGCAACAAAATAAAAAATCGCTAACAAAGAAAGCAAAACAATGAAAATATTTCATTTGATATTTCATCCACATCAAGAGGCGAAAACAAACCGGAGTATAACCTCAGTTGTTATATAAGCGGAACAAAAACCGAAGAAACTTTTATGAAACCAGTAGAAATCTGCTGATGATGTTCGATTTTGAGTGCGATTGAGTCCACAGGTTTCAACACATTAAAGCCAATCAAATGGGTTTCACACGAAGCACTTTTCTACGGAAAATACAGGGTCTTAGTACCCAATCCTGAGGCAGTAAAGCTTCTTGAGTTGTACTGGCCATGAGCAGGAGAGTCGAAGTTTCAGAACGCTTTAATATAGCACTTTTATTTCTAATTATTTATGGCTCTTTATTTGACAATCAATGCAAAAGATGTGTTCTTCAGAATTTAGATGGCTTTCAGTTTTCAACCTGTTTTCAGAGAGGGGACCCTGTATGTGAGCACTGGATAGCGGGGAAACTCGCAATACAAACATGAGCAAAGCATAAAGCAAACACGGGAATCATCAATTCATGTCTCAAAAGACTTATTGCAATTTTATTCGTTTAAATTTCTGCTCGCTTTTTGTTTTCGTGATTCCCTCGTTTTGTCTAGCAAATGATAACAATTCTATAAGACTTCAACCTCGAATAAATCCATCATGGGTGGTTAAACTCGCCCTCATCTTGCGATACTTTAAAACCTCAAAAGTGTCGAGTGTGCTTCACACACAAATTCTCACTTTCATGACGAATTGTAAACTTTTCCTTGCAGCTGAAATCTTCAAGGAAGATTGGTCGAATGAAAACTGTTCAGCCAAGGATCAATTTTCTCATGACGGTCTGCCTCCCTCCCTTCTTTCCTTCCTTATTTTCGCTGAAACCAACCCCAACGTTGTTTTATCGTTCAACTTGAGATTCGACATATGTATCTATGAGGACGCTGTATGAGGAAGTGCATATTCCGCGTAAGTATGGCAAAAGTGGGGGAAAAAGATAGATTGTAGCCAATTCACTGGAACAAGAAAACAAACACAAGAAACACTCGACTGAATTGCAAACTTTAGGAGCTTCAATGCGCCGCGTCGATTTGCCGCAGACGTCAAACGCTTGTCACAAAAATCTAGCAGTAAAAGTTTGAAGGAAGACACAAAAACAAGCTACGAGCGATGAATGCAGTAGAAGCCATGACAAAGAAGAAGAAGAGAGAGAAGAAGAAGAGATGGTGAGGAGGCAGGGGAGTTGCCAGAGGAGGAAAGAAATAATATTTGTCTTCATGCAGCAGGTACGTTCAATTGAACGTGACCGCAGAAGTTATGGTTTACGAGGTACGAGGTTTGAGATTCAAATGCGTTTTCTTGGCTTCACAGACACAGAAGAAGGTCGCAGGAAGGAAGGGAAGAGGGAGGAAGGGAGAAAGCAGCCGCTGAACTTGTTAGTAGTCAGGACGCGGCGAATAAAGTGCAGCAAATGTCAAGTAATAGTTTTTCTAATACATTTTTCATTGCACATTCAAAAGTCAAGAGTATTAAAAAAATATTGGCTTCGAAGTGGATTCGAAATTCCCCGACATCAGCACCAGCAGCAGGACCTCTTGTTGACCTCTTCCGCGACACCAGAAACATGCGACCTCAGACGTGTCTCAACTGCTAAACGAACTGGACAACATGCAGCAAAAATAATGATATTTTGAACACGAACTTACAGCATCAAAACTACGATTTAATAATCGCAACCTGCTCTGCTGTCTTCTGTTCTCCTCATTCTTGGAACACTAATTAATTTAACGTTTGTTTTGTTTTTAAATTTTAACTTTTTATCAGCAACATATTCTGAATTCTAATAACCTTGTGAAAAACTGATATCTCGGTGTTGAAATGCTGTGAATGTATTTAATTGAGTACGAGTAAAACAAAAGGAATCCCTCCATCATTCGATTCACTTTACAGAAACTGGTGCCGATCTGCTGGGATTTTTTGACTACTGGGTTGGGTTACATTCGAGTTGCGTACACAACGGAAATCAGAAAATATTTATGCCAGGAAACTGCGTATGCAAAATTTGGTGAAAAATGCGGAAAGCGAGTGGCAAACTGTGACAACAACAACTGCAGCCAAAATATCAACAACAATAGTAGCAAGCAACCGTTTGTGGTTTTTTGTGGTGGCAAAAAACTCGACTTCGAATGTGAGCAGAAGAAGGAAGTACAAACAAAGGGTAATGAAACGCCGGGGTGAAGGGGGAGGGTGGGAGGGCAACGTAAGGAAGGAAGTCGGAGTACCTAAATTATGCAGATAAATATTTCATGCCTGTCCGCATCGAAGGCTTTAGGAAGTATGTGTGTGAAAGTGTGTGTGTGTGTGTGTTTTTTTGTTATTCTTACCTCAGGCCACCAGAGACATCAAATTAAGTTGTATCTGAAACACCAGCATAAAGAGTTATTTATTTTGAAACTTTGACTTTATTTTGAAACAAAATTATTCTAGAAAACTCTAAGATGAAACACCTATGAATATAATAAAGTAATTCATCCGATGCATTTCAATGAAATAAATGTCCTAATTTATTCCTCATTCATTTATCCTAAGGTTGTAGCTCAGAATTTTTGCGAAATAATCAGAACTGGAACTTTTAAGATATCCTTTAAAATTAAAAGCTAAACAAGTATTCAGTATATAATATTCATTCTTCAAACAATAATAAAAGTCCTTTTATAGGTCAGAATCGCAATCGAAGATGACAGACTTGATTGTGACGAGAGTTCGACGTTTTCAAAATGAAAATAAGACATTCAAATTCAAGTAAAAGCAATCAATATTCATTTGTTTCAAGACCTTTAAATTTCGTGCATCCGTATTTTTAATTAAAAAGTAGCTTTAATAAAATCTAAGACGGTTATATAGGAAAAAATTTACATATTAAGAGACAATTTATACAGTTGACTTTACTCATTATCAACATGTTTTTAGAATAGATCTTCATAAATTGTACGAGTATCATCATAAATATACAGCAACCCTTCTTTGTTTTCATAGAACCCATAATTGATTGAAATAACAAATTATAATTCCTGTAAGCAACACTCAAGCAGATGTTCGAATGGGTGAAGGCAGCCGTCGCGTTGTGAGCTCGAAACCTTCTCAAGTTCATGTGCAGGGCTACTGCAAGCTCTCTCACATTTCGTCTCTACACATTCTCTCCTCGTTTACTACCCTCTGCATTTGGTCGGGAGCTTTTTCGAACTTCGGCAGTGTCCTGCTAACTTCAGCGACTTCTTGTGAATGAGATGCTAGAATGCAACGCAACAGTTTTCGAAGATTGCCAAATATTTTCCATGCACACCGCGGCGAGCATCCTTCTGCTCGGGAAAACTTTCAAGGCCGTTCTGCTCAACGCCGTTAATACTCGTCACATTAATCTTAAGGCGAGTTCAAACCAGCCGGCTGCAAGAACATGAAAGCAACTTCTTCACCAAATTGAAAGAAAACTCACTTATTCCTTCTTATTTATGTCTAGATAATTGAAGTTTTGCTAATTGGTGTACCAAAAATATATGTACATATATCATATATTTCGGATTTCGTTCTTTCCTTGCATCACTAGAGAACTCAAAATCGATTATATTTGGATGTTATAACAACATAAAACAACTGGATGAATATCCCAAGTAGGATTTCAATCTGAATCTTGCTGTGTATAACTTTCACTCAGCGATTATATGTTTATAATTCGCTTACTGTTAATCATCAGAGTTCGATAAGAAGATTGTTCGACAATAGCTTACCACTTATGGTAGTCGCTTCTCCTCGTCTTCTTGTCCCTAAGAGCACTATTTGAATCCAAGCTCCCCTTTTCTACGCCCATAGTGTCTATCGTAGTCAGCCAATAACAATAAAATCAAATACAATAACAACAAAATCAAACACTCGGGTTAAATAGTCCTGACAGAACAGGTTTCTTCTGTAAAATTTCTGGGAAACAAAGTTGTGCATCCTTGAACTCAGTGTCAAGGGTGAATGATTGAAACCCGACTACAAAAATATCCCGGCTTTAATCGAATTTTGATGAGAAGAATAGATTCTCGGCACCGTGTAAATAAACTTGTTAGCAACTTATATTTTATTACAAGTACCAAGGAAAATCTATCGTTGTTTAGGAACATCCTCTAAGTTTATCTCCACACAAGAAAACTTTAACAAGCTTCTGCTTTCAACGAAGTACTCGAGATCCATGAAAAGAGATGGACTTGAGTATGGTTTCCAATTTTTTTTTTCAGATTGATTGATTGATTGATTCAAGAAAGATAAAGTTCTGAGTTTCAATGAAACCATATGATGAGGTTTTTTCTAATTTAGTGCAAGAGAAAGAAGAGCAGGAGAAGAAGTAAACTTTTGGTCAGTTAATCTAGACATGAATAATATAGTGTATAGTATATATAAGGACTCAGCGTAAAAGATACTGAATGGTGATAATAACATTCTATAGTAAAGAGTAAAGTGTGAAAGTAAAACTTTAATATTTATAGCACAGAAATGGTTGAAAAAATTTATGGATTTTTAAACATCATATAAATTAGAATTATTCGTTTATCTTAATCACAATCTACCATATGTATACATATTTACATATTTTATAATACTTTATAATTGTATCTAAATATTTACTCCTTACCATTACTATTATCCATTATCTTATCATTATTTATGTTATGCCTCCAACTTTCTATTCTCTTAATACATCTATTCCTACATCCATCAGCTGAATTCTCTTAATTATCCTGTCTTCTTAAGCTTTCTTAGGATATTAATTTAGTTTACGTGTTCACATTTTATTTTAAAGTCAACAGCTGAAAACAACAAAACTTAATAACGTATTAAAAACTTTTAATTTTAATTTTAATTACCACCTTGCAGATGTTAGGAGAAGAAGTACAAGTAATCAACTGAAACACACAATTTCTTGAGCAAACTTTGGAGCATCTGAATCACTAAAAGTTGTTTACCGAAACGAAGAGTTCAAACAAAGAAAATTAAAAGGATGTGAGAAACCAGCTAATATTGTTCAACTAATATTAGCCCCCTCACCAGCTCAGTAGTGTTCCAAATGCGCTTCTACGACAGTGAAACTAAAAGAAACTCGTAAACCTGGAGAAGAGAAATAGAAAAATAATTTAAACATCAAAATGGAAAACTTAGTACAAGCAATGTCGGCCACTTCGAATGATGACGGGGCGACGCTCACCTCCGCCCCAAGCACTCCACTGACGCCCCTGGTACAAACTTTCACCACACCGCTTCACCGAAAGAAAGGACGTCTGCAGCGCTCAGAACGATTGCAGACTTTGGACAGTTCGACGAGTTCAAATAATTCAAGCAGCACGCCCACCACAGCAGGCGGCACGCCCACGTACTCGGCTTGGGAGGCGCTGGTCAAAGAAAGCTTCGGCCAAATAGCGTGGCCAATCAAACTAACGTCGTGGGACTTAGTTGATGAACGTGTGAAAGTCGTCCCTAATAGGTAAGAGTGGCTAAAAGTAGAACATGCTTTATTTTCGAAGTCATTTCATCACAAGTGATGAACAATTCGATGGTCAGGATGGTCCATTTTGAACCAATATTGTCAATTCTGTGAGTAGCACTTAAGTTCAATTCAATTCAGTAGACTTAAAAACTAGCCGACCTAAAAATAAAACACAAACATTTGGGGAAAATTGTCTTTATTTCTCAACAGAGTGTCCTTTTAGGGCGATACCATTAACCAGAGTTCTTCAATAGCTTCGACATCGTATAAGTACCTCACCGGGGAGGAATCATTTTCGGAATCATGGCACACTTCAGTGTAGCTTGTTCCTTAAAGAAAAGTGACTAAAAATTACACGTTCCAGCGAATTTGCTATAGAATTAAAACTTCATATCAACACTTTCCACGCCATTCAACGAATGAGGGCGGAAGCTCCATTCTTCAGGCGTCATTATAAGAAAATAATAATAATAATAATAACGCAATCATTTATGCAGCACGCACTGTAATTCTGGCCATGTGTGTAGATTTGTTCCATGCATTGTTCATTTAAGGCAATGACTATTATTATATCTGGTTAATTAAAGTTTTCCATGTTGAACAAAAGAGTGAAAAAATGCGAATTTCGTTAATTGACACGCTAAGTTTGTACGACTTTGTATTTTTTCGAAAAGTATTCTTAAAACTTTACAAAACTCTTCTTCTTTAAGTGATTTTTATATGGATGTATGCTTATGATAGTATGATATACGGGTACATACTCGTGTATATTTTAATTTCAAAATCAATATGTCGATATCTAGGTATTGTAGTTTTATATAGTATTATATAGTTTTAGGTATTGCCAGTTTTATATAGTTTTAGGTATTGCCAATGCAATGTAATCAAAGGTAAAAAAATATCTCCGACTATTCAGCCTGCGAATTAAATTAACATTTTTGTTTGAATTAAGATTCTTTGCCCTTCATGCTTTCGTCCGAGAAGAACGAAACTAACAATATATACATACCTAGATATACAAGGATAGACTACAAATTGTTGTTGTTGTCAAGGATAGACTGCAAATTGTTGTTGTTTGACAATAGGTACAAAATTAGGGGGAAAACGGAACAACAATTATTAATAAAAGCATGATTATGAAAAGAACTCGTTTCTCACAAATACACGCAAATATGGATACTTCAACAATAAATACAAAAGTAGGTATGAAAACACTCGGGATAATGTTTATCGTCATTATGGTGATTGATGATAATGATGATGATGATGGTAGAAAAGCTGGATCCTTAAAATTCAACAACAGAATAAAAAATGTACAATTTTCTCCCACGTAAACTTATCTCTAGAACATTGTGCTATATTCAACCCTCAACGCGATGTTTCTGCTTTTTAATTTACCTTTTTTAGCACCTTTCAATAGAAAATGCTTTTTTAATTTAAAACAGTTCGCCAACCCGCTGGTTTGCTTAGAATATGAATCTTGTCGACTAACATATTCTCTGTGTCCGTCTGCCTGTTTGTCTATCAGCCTGTCTGTCTTCATATCCTTGTGTCAGCGTAGTTTTTCCTCTCGTCTATAGTTTTTCCTTAGTTTCTCCTTCGTCTTTTTCCTCCTCTTCTTCTGGTCGACTCTTGTTGTTATTAAATAACGTTGATTAACTTTATTGTGTTACCATACGGTTGAATGAAGAACAGAGTCAATCTAAAGGATGGAGAATTGTGTAATATTTGCAAATTAAAAATGATGCTACACTGAAAACCAACCAACAAAGTTTACTAAACAGAAACGAGGAAAAAGATAACAAAATTAAATCAGACCGCGAGAGACTCTACTTTAAAATTGTTTGTGGAAATTCCTCTTCGAAAGTCTCTCTGATCATGAATAAATAATGTTTTTAGTTCTTATAAAAACCTCATTAAAACTCATAATAAATGTGCTTAAAGGTATAGATTTACAGAATGGATAGAATTTAAATGTTCCAAAACTTAATATTGATTTTGCGGACCAAACGACTTCTTCTCTTATTCACGGAATTTGAAGTCTACGAGAAGTCTATGAGAAATATGCATAAAAAACGAATACATTTTTAAATCCGTCGATGTTCTGGTTTTTCTTTCCGTGTAACTAAAGCAATCAGTTGACTTCTCTTTACAAATTGTTATCAGCGAAGTGTATCTATGTTTCTATATAATTAAAGTAATTAGTTGAGTTCCCAACAGTATTTCTGATATTCCGCAATTTTTCTTTCCGTGTGCTGATACATCAACTGAGTCTGTATTTATTAGAACATTATCAGAGATTTCTTTGCTCTGAAACCAAGCAGGACGAAATGAGAATCAGTTGAGAGCAGGTTGTCCTGTCGGCAGCCAAATCATATCGTGTCGATTACAGTTAAAACTAATTTCGAGCTCTTCGGTTTAAAGAGAATTTGTAGGGAGACAAAGAAACCGACGATAAGTACAACCAATAACAGAAAAGGACCTTCCAATGTGTTTCGAATTTCAACAGGTGTTGTGCGGCTTTAATTTGGCTCACAAAAGTTATTTTATGTAACCGCAGTTCTTAGTTTATGCGGTTCGAGTTAAGGCCAAGTTAAAGAAAGTCAGATGTCCAAGTGGTCGGTGCTGCGCGCGGAATTGTTTCCCACTCCGTCGGTCGAACGCCACAAAAAATACGAAAAACTTGACAAAACTTCCATAAAAATGGACAACAATTCGTCTCAAAATATTGCCGATACGAAGTTTCTGGAGAAAGACACGCTATCGAAAAAATTGTCCAAAAAACAGATTGCTTCATTCTTGGGTCGGTCCTTTGAAAGAGTACCCGGCAGTTTTCGGAGCAAAAAGCGAACCGAGGGTGCAGTCAAGGAACCAACCACCGATTTGGTGCAAAACATCATCGGGCGCCGTTATTTAAAAAGCTATGCAGAGAACTCATCAGGACAGCAGCGGCAACTGTGGTTAGCTTCCCCACAGCAGCAGCAACATGAACAACAACAGCAACTTCTGCAACTACATCAACCGGCGTCCATATCGCATTACGATGGCGTCGGATTTGCCGCAAAACGCATAAATCGCCCCGAAATCGTGTTGCCCTTTAATGATGCTGCTGCACCAGCTGCGGTTGCTTCTCCGAATTTATTGCAACAGCGTCGTCGTCGCTTCGGTTTGAAAACACAAGCGTTTCTAAAGTGCAATGAAGCGGATGTAGAAATTAACGGTGTCTGGAGGTAAGCGGAGGGGGAGGTGGTGGTGGGGTGAATGCATTTCAAACTTTCATTCATATACTTCTACATATATGTATACCTCCTTCATGTGATGTTCCTGAAATATTGTTCTTTGAATCAAATTGTAAAGAAATGATTTCAAAGTTGCGTGCAAGTTAAAGAAGTTTAATAAGTATTATTGAGTAGTTGAGTTTGTTTTATTTGGTTGAACATCTTACTTAATAATGTTTTCATTATTAAGAAATCTAAATACACTTCTTTGTTTTACACACTTTAAATAAAAATTTAAACAAATTTTTCGGATCTTGGTTTAAGATTAAATTACAAGCTCGAAGAGTTTAATCAACACATTAAATAATAAAACCACTTGGATAACCTTTAGTAAAGTATACAATACACTAGACAATACAATACACTCTACAATACACTGCATACCCATACAAATAATTTATTAAAAGCTTATATTTTTAGTAGACAGAAATGGATCCACGAGAGGATTAGAAAATATGTATCTACTCTTTCACTTCACTTCTATTCTTTCTCTACTTTTGCTTATTTTCTTCGGAATCTTTCTTTGCAAGTATTTTCCTCATCTCTCGAAAACATCCTCATTATTTATATGCGCTTTGTTATAAAAAGTATATAAGCGAGGGTAACCCTAAAAGTCTCTGCAAACTTAACGAAACCACCAAAAATTTAGTAAAAACGTTAATTTCGTTTTGTTTTTATATACAATAAGATTACAAGATTCTTTTACAGTACAAAGATAAGCACATTATCATGGTATATATTCTTCAGTGGTCAGTGAATATTCTTCCACATAAAATTATTCCCCTATATAATAAGAGTATATAAAATATGCGCTGTGTTTTGAATTTGGTGAATCAGTCCTCATTTCGTCATTTGAATTAGGCCAGATATATATCCGAAACACCGAAAAATATATAATTTTTTTTTGTATTTTCTACTTTTTTCTCAGTTCAATTTCTGAACAATTTCTAATCTATATATATAAAATCCCTATGCGTTTCTGTTAGCAAAATATGTCCGGGACTTTTTTTGGACTTCCACATCACTTAGAATCCTGAAATTTTTCACAGATGTTCCTGGGCATCTAATATTGATGAGAAAAATCGCAAATTTCAAAAATCCAAACGGCTTCGCCATTTTTTTGCAAAAAATCCGATTGGGAGGAAATTTGTATTTTTTTTCCTAGATTGTGATGATTAATTTGTCAGATTTTATTATGAAAAATTTTTTAATTTAAAAATTTAATAATTTAAAAACTTAATAATGTAAAAATTTAATAATTTTTCATAATAATTTAATTTCATTGAATTTGTTTTGTTTGTGACTATTTTTGGCGGTGTTGGGTATAGTTGTTTACCCAACACCGAACAAAATGCTTATGTTGCTTACCCAAAATGAACATTAGTATATCGATAGGTGGGCGATATCATCTAAGACTACTTCTATTACATGTGACATCAGTTTTGAGAACTGTGCACGGGGTCACATTCAAAACATTCAAAGAGGCATGCAAGGAGTTGGGTATCTTAGAAGTCGATTCTGTTTGGGAAGCCAGAGAATTGTTTGCTTTAATCTGTGTTTTTAGGTGCCTACTTGAGCCGCAGAAGACCTACCTGGAAAACACCCGGATCATTATAGAACACACGCAGACTGTGAAAATTTAGCCCTACGGGATGTCCAAGAAATTCTTATTTTACATGGTAAAAATTTTACAGACTTCGGTATTAAAACTCCACCTCAAGACTTGGCTCATGATGCCGGAGCAGCATTTGATATAAAGAACCAAAAAGCAACACGTCAAGATATGGTCGAATGTTTAAACGATGAACAGGGTGTTGCTTTAATAGAGTTCTAGATGCAATATACACAT
Source organism: Myopa testacea (assembly GCA_949629155.1). Lineage (NCBI taxonomy): Eukaryota > Metazoa > Arthropoda > Insecta > Diptera > Conopidae > Myopa > Myopa testacea. Next base: position 18,370,297 of record OX451345.1, read on the forward strand.
CTAGCAGATCATCAATATGCATCTTCTTAGATGGACCTGGGGGAAGTGGAGAAACCTACCTATACAAAACCCTCTTGAGCGTGGTGCGAGGAAAGGCGATATAGCGTTACCTGTGGCCTCCACGGGAATCGCGGTCAACTTTTTAAAAGGAGGTTGCACATACCATTCCCATTTAAAACTGCCAGTACCACTGGAGGAGACGACGGTTAAATGTTGCTTTAAAAGAAATATTCTCAAATAATATTTGAATCAAATTCAAACAATCGATATTAATTGCGATTAATTTTTTACTTTTCATGCTACAAAATAAATAAACCAAAAAAGTGTAAGGTGAGAAAGTCTAAAAGACTTCTCAATTTTTGTTACGAAATAAAAAAAAAATAATAACTTCCTGGCGAAGTCAGGCTTATATACTAGTATTATTATATTTGTGTTAAAGCGGTTTAAATTATATAATAATTAAACCTAGACTTCAGACTTTTCAGCTTTGTTTTGTTGAAAAAAATGTAAATATAGTAATAAAATATAATAATAAAACTATATAATATAAATAAATATAAAATATGTATAATGTATGTATGTATATATAATGTAATAAAAAAAAATTAAGAATATAATAAGAAAGAAATAAAAAGATTTTCACGAACGACTATATTTGTCCACAGTCTCGCTCAAAAAAAATTTTTTGGTGGTTTTGACAGTTCCCTTGCGTCCCTTCGTCGCTCCGCGCTCTATCGAATGTTTTTGACACGGCTTTTTTTGACACTTTTCGGAACTTTCGTAAATTTTCGGAAAAAGTGGATAACATCCCTGCAATTATTACTTTCAGCTTTAACTTTATAATAAAAGCTAAAAATTGTTCCTACCTAAACAGAACTTTGACAAAACTTTCGACTGAAAAGTTTAGAGAGAGAGCTTTTTAATATGTGGTAAAAGTTACCGCTTTTAAAGCATTTTATAGCGCTTGTATAGCAAATCTCTGGACATACTATAAGCCAAAATGACATCATCACATTATTACGATATTTCGTCTTTTACATTACATTATAAATTAGTTTATAAAAGAAAGTAAAAAATGCCATCAATTCTACAAAAAATACAAACTAAATGAACAAATAAATAAATTGACGCCATTTTTAAACAAGTCCCTGAAAAGTAAGAAAAACTGAGTTAGACTGTTAATGGTTGTGTCCACAGAAGTATGCAATTCAGGCCATTTTATGGCAGACACAACCGACGCAGAACCTCGACTAGACTTTCTATGTGTGGATTTTAGATTACGATTCAACTAGATTTAGTCGCATGTGGTAAACAAGGACCTGCGCAAGAAGCACGCCATCCACCACGCGTCGCTCCGAAGCAGCTGAACGAGGTACAACTTAACTCTGGAGTGCACCAGAGGCAGTGGCAAACGTGACTTAGTGACACAGATACGTGCCTCGGGTGTAGTCATGAACGCAGCTATAAAAGAAGCGCTATCGATGACGTCACAAGAGGTTCCACAAAGATTGCAGCATAAAAGTGAGCACTCGCGGTTAGGAGCGCGACAGTGTAGTGAACAGTTGACTGGTGAACGTGAACGTGCGATGAGTACGACGGAGAGGCGCGTCCGAAGCTGTTTTTAGGCGCTGGAACACTTGACGCTGATTGCATTGTTATCGTGTGGAGTTCGAGGTTGATTTGAAAGTGTATCGAATTGAAGTGAGCCAATGCTTCGCACTCAGAGAAATACGTGTGTCGGCAAATGCGATAAATTGAACAGTTTTGCTACATAATAAAAAATAAAGTAAACAGCTTAAGTAATATAATATATCGGCTATTTCGGGTAGTTCGTGGTTCTGTTCATAATTATTGTGTATTTACGGGCGCACAATCACCTAAACTCGTGACCTTTTCCTTGGCAAAAACAACAAAAGTCAATCACTAAACTCACTCACTGGTACCCTATGCAAATATAAGCAGTACTCTGTAATCAGTACGAAACATAATCAAATTGCGGCTGCATAAATAATGAAGATCTTCCGACCCACTCCCCCGTTCAAGTTATTGTTGAGACACGCGGCGAGAAGTGTATAGAACAGCAGAGAACAGGATTTCTTTCCAATCCGTAATAAAATCGCACAACTCAGCTTGCGAAAGAAACTGTTGCCTACTTTTGTGCGCGTTTCGCCCTCCTCATCAGTTCGTCCTCGGAAAATGTGGAATATTTCCGTAAAACGTGAGCCGAGAAGATGCTCTCGTCTTTCATGCTGTGCGGTTTCTTTACGACTTGCAATTCAATTAAAAAAATAAATGGCATCCATCCAGTGCATCTTCAACGTAGTATCTTCAGCGCATTCAGCAATTTATAAATGCATTTCATTTATTGCAACCCTTTTTATTGTTGATTGTTTGGCTTTCCGATCAATAATTAAATTTGATTACTCTTTGGACTTTTATTAAAATTTCATTGTTTTTACAGTTTTTATTGCATTATATTTGTTCCTTTATGACTGTTGTTAATCAACTTAAAAACTCTCAATGAATGTGTACAAATTTTATTATGATTTTGACGGCAAAACTTTATTCGATTGAAAGTAATAAAAAGCAATCATATCATCGAAGTATCATTCAAGTTCCAAACTTTTAAATTTATTTATGTTATTCCTCAAATCGCAATCAGAAGCGTAAAAAACTCTACTAATAAAAGTTTTGTTAGCCACTTGATTGAATACTTCATTTAAACCTTCTCCTTTCCTTTCTTTTTCCCGCTGGTCACACAAAATGTAATGCTTCTGAAGGTGTTTACAAAATATAAACTTCTTGACGACATATAATTTGATTATTATGGTCTCTCAGATGCAGAATTCAGGAGGAATTTCTAATCTGAACGAATTATTTGAGGCCACATACACATATGTATTTGCGACATACACACTCACACGCAAATACATTCCTAGTCGGATATATACACATACACATATACACGCATACATACACATATAATATATAGACCCATCTTAAGTAGTTGAACGTAGTTTCAGCGAGCGTGCATCGTGACCAAAGCGCAGTAACTACAACTACAACAGCAGCTAGAAACCATTCCGCTCTGATGGCTTTTAGCCAATCTATGAGTTTCGACAGAACGCAGAATATACACACAATACATACGTAAGCTGCAAAATTAAAGCCAAGTTTGTTCAAAAATAGAACAACAGAGTCGGTGAGTGAGTGCGGAGTAGTTTTCGGAGCAGGGGTTCTGTTTCTCTTAATGCAGTGGAGTTGTATTCGCTTTTTGTACTCCTGTACTGCTTCTGGCACTCTTACTACTTACTACTGTTGCACTAATGACATCAATTTGTGTCAACAGCTAAAGTGGGTCATAAACAAGCTACACAAAAGAAATATGAATAGAAAACCCAAAAGGCTATCGTATGTTAAATAAAAAAGAAATGGCGATTCAAATTAGTTTCGCGATATCCATTCAGTGCATTTGCATTGGCAACCCCGCTTAATTATGAACAATTTTTTGAATTTGGAACAAGCAACTTTAAGAAGTCTTTAAGTAGTTTCGAAGAGTTTTCAGAGACTTGGCACAATATCAAGAACGTCGTCGTCACATATTAAAGCTAAATATATTTTAATTGATTTTAAGCAATTTGTTAAAAAGCGGTATAGAGTGAAGAAAAAAGTAAGGTAGTAAAAGAAAGTGGACACTTTCAACTAAACTTAAAGTAAAGTTTGACAGAAAATTTATGAAGCCCTCTTTACAAAGATTCATAATTTTAAAATTGTTTCCTGTGTATTTAATTACTATTTTTAAAATTATTGGAACTTTTAATTGCTGCTAATGATAATTTAATTAAATATCCGCGGAATATCTAATGCAGATTAAATGATAAAATAAACACAATTTAATTTTATATATAATTTATGAATACAAATTCTTAAATGCGAAGTTGTAAACAACGAATATTCTTTACACTGAATATTTAAATAGTGCCAATGAAAATTAAATAAATAACAAATAATCAAAAAGAAGCTACGAAATTAGATACAGAATATTATAATCATATTGAAAATAATACAACGAAGACTAAAACATGAAACACCAAAAAGAAATCGAATGAAATAAACTACAACGACACCAATTTTATCAGAAATATTAAACGAAATACAATAAAAGAAAACCGTTCAGTTCTAAAGCCAGACACTAACAATACGCTTTACTATACACAACACCATCCTCAACAATAAAAAAGGACCAACAAAAATAAGAGATCACAAAAAAACCCATTGCATCGCATTGTTAATAACTGTAAAACTGAAAGCGGAAGTGCATCCAGCCATGCTCTGCTTCAACCTGAAGCTTGTGACCATGTTTCGATCCTATCGCGAGGAAAGCGTCCGCGACCGTAGCCAGAGTCTGTGTGCAGCGCCGACGACGCGACGAGCACCGCCGCACAAGGATATCGGCGCGTTGCGGGTGCTTCAGCGACGGGCATCGAGCGTGATGTAAGTAGAAACCAAGAAAAACACAAACAAGAAAGAAAACCGCAACAAAGAAGCAGGAGATGAAAGCAACCATTAAAATGTTGGTGAAAGAAACTTTTAGTCGAAGTTAAGTCAAAATCAAGTCAACAATCAAAAAACAATACAAAAGACAAGTTTGCAGGATTAGGGAAGGCTTTAAACAACACTTTAAAGAATACTCTTATATTTTAAAGAGTTTTTATAGATTTTTGTAAAAGCTCAGGTAGATAACCTAAAATAAGAGAGATTAGCAGATAAATGAATGAATTTCCACGTTATTTTTAATTCATACAAAAACTTCATTTATCTTGCTCTCATTAAGTATTATAAACTTTTGGATTAGTGAATGAAATTAAAGTTAATGTAGGCAACAAACATTGAAATATTAAAAGAATGCTGGTTCGTAAATATTTGATTATCTTTTTTAATGACCGGCTGCAGGCTTTGTTTGTATTTAATCAGAACTTTTTTGGAAAAGAACGCGAAAAATTCAACAAAAAAAACTTAATTTAAAGAAAAAAGAAATTTAAAAAAAAGTAAACAAATAAAACAGAACAAACGAGAAGTTAATGAAAGAAAAATAATCGTATGTAAATTAAGAAAAAGGAGGTCAACCGCAAAAGCAAGAAAAAATATAATAACACCAACAAGAACAACAACACCAGCAGAGACAATAACAAAACATGGTATTCACACGATAACAACGTGAACACTGCATATAAAAAAGAACCCTGTTTTTGCTACACTCACTTGTTCTTGTTGTTGTTGGTTTTATAAAAATTTGTATTCTTAGTGGATTTATCATTGTTTTTGTTGTTGCTTTTATCGCTTGTTCACAAACACCACACCAGAATACCAGAATTAGGACCACCACAGGGTAAAAACTCACTTTGCTGATGACACATCTAATCCTCAACTTATGATTATGTTTGTTCCTTCCGTTGTCGATGATGTTTTTTATCTCTCACAGAAAATTTAACATGCAGACGGAGATTTGTTATAACCGTAAAGATGCTGCAAAGATCCCGATACCTCAAAATTAATTCAATCAAGTAATAAAAGGACACTTTTGTAATGCATGTCATGTCATGTCAGACAGCCATGCAGCCTTCTCAGTTCATTTGATCAACTGATCTAAACTGAAAGATATGATCATGTGTTTAATGATTTGATGCAACGCACTGTGATCACAACCTGAATCACTTTATATTTTCTACTTTTCAGAACTTTAACTGAAGATCATGCAATTCGATTTAAGTACAGATTTCCAAATAGATTATCTACTAATGATCCACCCTCCTTGTTTAATATTCCGTCATCACCCTCATTAGGACTGATTAGGAGAATTACTGATTAGTATTTGCGTCAATATTTTGGTGATGGAAGATTGGAAGGTCAGACTATCGAATTCCGTAACCTTTGCAATTGATTTCCTTCTCTTTTCTTCGTGGCCTCGAATTGTTCGAGTCAACTTTGGAAAAGATGACGGCATTTTCATTTTATTGATGAAGTGCCGATGATGACGAATCAGTTTTTATGAACCTGCTTTATGAATGCTTCGACCGATATAATTTTGGAATTGTTCGTTATTCTCTAACAGACTTTTCGAAACTCATTTTATTGTTCGTAGTTTTGAATAAATTCTTACCGCAGGAAACACTTAATAGATACGTAACTGTATCTATTCAAACCACTTCTCTGAGCAACCTATGAAAAGTTAATTTAATTTTCACAATTCTGCAATGAAAACAAATGTTAAAAGCTAATGTTTTATGTTACACTGTGAAATATGTGATTAAAGAATATACTCACATCATAGAATTAAATTTCTGAGTATCACAGAGTAAATATTTAGAAATACAGAGAAAGGTACCCTTTTTGCGGGATACAAACTGTGTCCGTGGATCACTTTCCCAAAAAGTACCCAGCTGAAGAGATGGCTGATGAGCCAGACAGGTTCTGTTCACATGTTCTACAACACATGTTCAGAAGAGCGAGAAAATATGTTCGAAATTGCTGGGAAGAGAGTGAACCCAGAGGATGACTATTTTAGATCCGAATAAAATGCATGCAAAACTTAATCGATAACATCAGAGTCAGTCAGAGAGTCAGAGTCTTTAAGAATCACATTCAAACTTCTATCGTAATATTATATCGACATCAGTTTCAGTTGTGAACGATTGGATATTTTTTCTGGTAACAAACGAGCTTAATTTACGTTGTTCATGAAATTTCACTTCATTCATAGCATTCAAATATTCATAAATTTTATTTATTAATTACGTTTTTATTCATCCTCTGACAGCACATTTATTTGTCTTCATTTACAATTTTACTGTATTTCACGCTTGTTTCTTTTGAACTTTTTTCTTGCACTTCTGACACTATGACTATAGATTTGAAATGCATCTGTTACAAAAATCAATTTCGCGAGCGGGGGAAATAATTTTTAATTACTCGTCATGTTTCAATGACAAAAACAAATGGGTTTCCATGGTTTAACGCCCCACCCACGGCACCACAAACACTCAAAGTTCATACACAACTACACGCATCTCATGCATATGTACATACGTACCTGCATACATACTCGTACATGCATATGTATAGGTATACAAATGTGGCCACTCAACGTGACACACCAAGAATGGCAAAGTTACTGATTCGATACAACGCGCAAGGATGAAGCGCGATGCTTGTTCTTGGCACACATGAGTAGTTATCAGGTTACACGCCAGACACAGCCTACCGAACACATCAAAGTAACAATGCTTCGCAATCATTACTAACATCGTCGTCTTCGTTCTTATTCATTCTCGCCATTAGCATCTTAGTCAATTCACTTGTGTGCCACTTCGTCCTGCCATCAACAGCAACGTCATTAGCACAGCCATCAGCATCATGATCACGGTCACCAGTATCGATGATCAAAGTCGCGATGTACGAGCACAACGCGTTGTCGTCGCCCAATTAATATGCAACCATAACTCAGTGTTAGGAATATCATTAAAGGCTGCAAATTTTAATTAATTGTTTGCTCAAAGTTAACCCTCAGTTCAACAAATCTTCAACTTGTTTGTGTGTGACTTTTACGTAAACTCGTTAATTATCGCGTTCAACTTGAATTTATTAAAAGCACGTTGAAGCGCATTTTGACTTTAAAGTAAGGCTTTATAATTACTATAACAATTTTTTGCGACAATACTGAGCTAGACTTAAGGAAGAAGAAGAAGTGGAGTCTTTTAAGAACTGAATAATTACCATGGTAAAATATTAATAAAATCACTTTTACTGTTTACTGTTTTAATCTGGTTTCGGAGTATTCAATAATTAATTGTAACGCATACGTCATGGTGACGGTGATGAATGCAACTGAAGTGAAATGGGATGCATTGAAAGGCCAGAAACATACTAACGGGGGGAGTAAAAACGGGGCTTTTGCATATAAGTTATAATATATAATGCCATTCTTTAATATTGCATTATATCAAAAATCATGAAAGTTCCCTCGATGAACTTCTGATTTCACATAAACTTAGATTCAAATGAATAAAGTAAATGAATTAATTTGTTTCTCTTCTTCTGTCTTTCTCCTTCCGTAGCTCATCAGCCACCGAGTTAATATCGCGACGCGGAGTATTTTCACGCCATCATTATGGCTCCGTTGATCAGGTAAGCTTTAACTCATTTTAATGACTTTCCTTAACTCTCAAATATGAAACTGAGTGAGACTGTGTGTCATCCTCCGAAATTGTAAGTTTTACACATTGTGCTCATTACTGTTTGCTGTGTGTTGTGGGCTCTGAAGTACCACCGCCACTAGCAACAGCAGTTGAGCAGAGGTACATTTCGCAATTATTTTCACTGGCTGCGCTTTGTTTTCGGGATTGTAATTTCAGATTTTCACATTTCAATTATTTAGTTTGCCGAAAGTAAAGCGTTGTAACGCTTGGTTGTGACGCGAGCGTGACGAATTGCGAGTTTGCAACAGCGTTGTCATTGGAAACAGCAATTAAAAGAGTGTGCATAATAAATACGAATGTTCTGAATCCTTTGCTGTGCTCTACAACGTTTCCACGGCGATAATCGGCGAAAGATAGAACCATGACACGATGCATTCTGTTTTACTACTCGAAAAACTTTACACAACCTGCACGTAGAATTTATCAATGAGTAAACATATAAAACATTACCAAGCATGCACCACGCAACCACCGAAATGTCACTTTAATTGGTAAACATTTCAATAAAGCAACAATTCAGGTGAACTTGATGGCACGTCATGCCTCGTGTGATACACGTGTTTATTTTTGGTCATCGAGAACACGTCAAATAAAATAAATCACTTTCGTCTCTAACAAACGTATTCCCACAACCACACAAAACTCCGTTACTGGACTTGAAATTATTCGGTACTCTGTCCCAGATGAAGGAATCTTGGATTTGATGCTTGAGAGGTTGTGGTGCAGCGGTCTCTCGATTTATTCCTCAAAAAAAGCCATCAAAGAGGGCGAATGACATAAATATTGCCTCTTTCTGCCTCTCTCTCTCACTCCCTCTTGCTGCCTGATGTTTTTACTAGAAACAAAGTATAATACTTTTGTACTACTACTTTAGTCTAAACGCTTTTGGTTCCCTTAATATACCCAAGTAGCAATGATTAATGTTCCAGTTCGTTCGGGCGGGAAGCAGGAATTCGAGAGAGAAGACAGCAAAGCAGATGTCGACCAAGTAATTCATGCCTCTGGGGAAAACTTGTCAAGGCATCGAACGGCTTATGATTAGGTAGGCAGTTAAAATATGTTAATCACAAAACCACAGATCGGACTTTGAGGCAAGCTTGGTTTGGGTCAATTGGTTTCGAATAAAAACCTAATAGTGATGTATGTTATTCTGTAGTACAGTGTATATATAAAACTTCATAGCTTCCCTTTGTGTTCGGAGTAGAAGTTTGTCAAAATTTCGACTTCGTATATGAAACAGGACCGAGACTGTTCATTTCTGAGGTCAACCAGCATCGAGCAAACACTAAAAGAAGCACTAAAAGCAAACACTAAAAGCTAACATTGGACGGTAGTGCCTCATTTATGGATGTTGCTTGTGTGGAGGATGAGAAGTGGCGGGAATTTCAACACTAACATCAGCACACATACTCATGTATATATACGCACCCACACACCTACAGACCCTTAGCAACCAGCTGTTTGTTTGACAGATTTACACATTTTCGCGAGTACTTAAAAAGCCGTAATGTTGTGTTAAAGTGCTGTAAAGTATAAACGAAAATTCCACGACAAGTTGACAGTATTTCCAACACCGCAGACCGATTTTTAGTTAGTGCGGTGTGTTCAGCAAGTGGTTTAACGTTTAACGCTTTACAAATCGCATGTATGCAGTTGCGTTAGTGTGCCTATAAGCTTTCGAGTTCCTGTGGCTGTGCGAGTGGGTGAAACCACACACAAATAAAAGCGTGACATGTCCACTCAAACACTTAAGTCAACTATAAAGACAACAACAAGAGTATGCATCACCATCTAGTAGATGCACAAGACGACAAACAAGAACAACATCACACGAACGGCAACACGTACTTATACAAGTCTCTTAAATAAACAATTTCATGCTACGAAAGGAACAAGTAACAGGCCACTATTATAGCAACTACAACATAAACTACAACAACAACTGCAACAATAACTACAAAGACTTTGCTGAACACTACGGATTGGTTCTCTGTTCTTTTTTAGAAGCTTTTTTATATCCTTTTTATGTCTTCTGTTACTCTTGCGGTTTACTTATTGAGGTTTATTGTTTGTGTTGTAGTCAATTAATTGGTGATTTAGTATGAATTTCGTAGAAAGTTTGTTTCCAATGAAATAAATACACAAGAACACGCAATTTAAAAAAAAAAAAAACTCAAACACTTTCATTTGAAAACGAGAACTGTTTTTATATTTGACACGATTTCTAATAGTAAGAACATTCTAATATAAAATAGAATTATTTATTATATTCCGATGAAGATACGCATTTTAATAGCCCATCTCTTAACGAGAATTGATATAAGAAATGGCAAAATAATTTCTAAGAAGTAGTTAGTATTTCTAACACCAAATATTCTATTATTCCTGTTTCTTACATGATTAAGACAATCATGCACGATTTCTTCAGTGTATATTTAATTCTTAACTTCACGCTTTATCATTCTATCTCACACAACACAAAGACTGCTACACAACACAATAGATTGAATAATAAAAGTTGTTGGTTCCATTTAAAGCAGGGCTCCAAAAAAGTTGCTTTGTACACCTAAAGAACACTGCTTCAATTTCTCATTCTTACATTAATTAAAGTGCCTTTCTACGCGCTCTCAAGTCAATGGCAGAAAGGAATACAGCCAAGAACTAGATCAAAGGCAGCCAGAAATAACGCTTTTGTGCTATCAGCTCATACACAAGAATCTTCTAAATCCTACACCCTACCCTACCCTACGCTACCCTACCCTAATGAAGTCCTTTAGATTTGCAAAGTTAATATATTACGAGATTTATTACGAAACCTGAGGATTTTAATGTAAGATTATTAATTGTTTTAATGTGGTACGATTGTGGTACAAACTGCGGTACGATGTGTACATAAAATACAATAAATACAATAATGAGTGGACCACGCCTTATTTAGTACTATGGTCATTATTGAGGCGAGATCCCAATTAAAGTTATTTATCTATAAAATCTATCTATATCTATATATATATATATTATCTATATATATATATTATCTATATATATTATCTATAAGTGTGAGTAAGGACCATCATCATTTCTCTCTCTTTCAGTATTTCATTCAGTATTTCTCACTTTCTGTGTGTCCAACAAAGGGGGCAAACTTAACACTGCCTCCTTTTCGGGTGTAGGGTATAGAAAATTGTGATTTCTATGAGCGCACACAGTTTGGTCGTCAGTGTAAACATCATGCGCCACCTTGATTATCATTAGTGGGGCTCCTCAGTGTCAGTGTTCAGTGCAGCGTTTTTTTGCCATCTACTCCGCCCCGCCCTCTCCCACGATTCGAATTCACACTCTCAAATTAACGCCCATGTAAATTCATAAGAGCGAAATGAATGAAATGAGATATCACAACCTTACTGTAGCGTATCAGTCTGAAGTGGAAAGAAAGGGGACACGAAAAGAGATGATGAATTGGCTTTGAAAAGCGTAACAAAAACAAAAAACGAAACGAAACTACGTTCACTTCATCCGGCTCTGACACCGCAAATGGATCACCTCGGTAAAAATTATTTAGCGAGGGATAAGCTTAAAGTGAACAGGATTTAAGAGACGTTATCCTTGAAACGAGATTATATTGGTTCGTGATAAATGCAAGTTTATGTACAATATTTCGAACAGATTGAAATAATAAAACGACAAAAACAAACCTTTAGAATATATTCTAAAAGACACTCGGTTAAAGTTCCTCTTTACTAAATTCTATTGTAATAGTATTGTTCGATTTTCGCTCTTTAGAAAAACCCTTTGAAGTCTTTGATTTGAAGCCAAATGATTTTTGAGCTTACTTCTAAACTAAAAGGTTTGAAGAGTTGTAATTTTATAGCATTGCCTTTTTACTGTACCACTTAAATTTGATTATTTTCAAACTGACAACAAATATAGTGGAGGATGCATTTTTCATGAGAAGTGAAATTTTCAGTTGAATAATCAAATAAATTCCACTCCCCCTCCTTCTGTCCGCATAACTGATTCGACCTTCCTCTCTACTGTCTGCTCTTTTGTTTTGTCGTTCATTTTTGTGTTTTGTTATTTACTCTTCCAGTCAGTCAAGAAGCTGTTGCTTAGAGTAACGAAAATATTGCTTAGCAAGGAAAGCAACGAAAAATTAAATATTTTAAAGTCCCGTCAGCTATCCTACCCAGATCTCTCTCTGTCTCTCTCTCTCTCTCTCTCTCTCTCTCTACTCTGCTGTACTAAGCAATGAATATCCGGTGGAAAAGAGAAACCATTTCAGCCATCAGAAACAAGCGAGACCTTAAAAGCTGCGGACTGCTGAAGTTTTCCGTTTGCTCACAAAATGGTTTTTGTTTTGAAAAGCCAGGGCCACAAATTTAATATGGCTGCTTATTTAATGTTGCATTTATTTAGTTGCTTTTGTTTTTGTTCTTTTTAGTTTTTTAAACTTTGGAAATTGTGAAATTTCTTCAGATATCTTCACTTAAATGTGTAGAACATTCCTCATAACGTCAAAGATTTATCTTGAATCATTTAATCAGTATTGAGCTACACATCCCAAAGGCCCCTAATTAAAGATGGATGATGGCACTGAGAACGACGAAGGACCGCGTGCGGAGGGGGCAAAATTATTTCTTTACAGCTCATCAAATAATTAATTGGTACAGGCTACGAGTTACTCAACCCCCCGTAGAATTTATAATTGTTGTTGTCATAAAATGGGCACCCTTGAATTTCTCAGGAGCGCCGCTTTATTCAGAGACTAACTGTTGACTTTAGCTCGGTCCCAAGTGTTGAGATATCTTCGCTTCCTCTCTCCTAACCTCTCACTCTTTTCTAGTCATGAACCATAGCAGACTTTCTACACTTTGTTCCATTGCAAGCTCCATGGTCTGAAAAGGACCACCCTCAAGTCGCAAACGTGTGAATAATAAATAATGAAGCTGCTGATGAGCACAACTTGTGTTGATTGCTTACTCAGATTTATTTAAACCATTCTCAGCAGAAATTGAAAAGTATGCAGTATCTACTCTATACTCATAGATTGATGAATACTCTGCAGATTGTTTCTAAACTCAAAGCAGACAACAAATTTGAAAATGTGAAGAATTCTTTATTTTTTATTCATATGTTTACTTGTAATAATGAATATATTCTTATGAAAGACTGTAAAGACTAATTTTTAAAATTATTGAAATGATCCGATTATTAAATTTTAAAGTTTCGTTTAATCTTGAACACATTTTAAAAACCCGTGAAATGAGTTTGATATTTCTTTCCAAACCACTCCCCTCCAAATACGCTCCTTTGATATTCCTCTTCCTTCATTTCAAGGACTTCAATAAATAAAGTTTTCACGGATTTTTCATTTCAAAGACACTTCGAATCCTATTAAAAAACGCGTTAAATTACTTTTAACTATCTTCGCTCTCTTCGCTCTCTCTCTCTTTCAGCTACCACAGACCGAGGTAGATGGCGTTGATCCCAGTTTCAAACGATTTCGTGTGGAAAATGGTGACTCACTGGCGGAGAAGGATGAGGTGCGTATTGAGCCATACAGAAGTATGCATGAATGCATGCGAAAAACCTGACAAGCAATATTTATTTATATATTTTGAGTATGTTATCTATGCAACAACAATTTAATTCGGTGGCTATTCAATGGGAGTAAAAAAAGAAGGCACACTTCACTTTAATTCGAAGGCAGTCGATCAATGGTGCTGTCAGTTGCGGGGCGTGGAAAACTGAAACCGACAACTCAGCGAACCACATTCGTTGTGTCACCGACTGACTACAGACGGGCAAATGGGCCAACGGGATGAAACCGAAAACTCCAAAGAAAAATGATGACGGCGCCACTTCAATAAGTTTGAATAAACGAGAAAAAAACGCATCCTTGCACATCGGGGGTTAAAGCTGTCGTTTGGATTCTGCTTAAATTTTCACAACATGGACCGAGTGAAGTGAGGGGACTGGGCTTGCTTTGGGGGGAGGCAGAAAATCGAGTTGCTTTATAGCGGGCTGAAATGTTTTTGACACTCACTCATGTGTTTATTTGTGTTAGCTGAGAAATGTTTCGAAGCTCATGATTTATTTATGTGCAGCTTCAACTAACAATATTCTTCGAACTTGCGTAGTAATCCTTAAAATCCATAAGTGTACCTACGTACGTTTTTAGCCAAGACACTTTTTAAGGAATCAGAACTCTTTTCAACTTCTCACGATTTAGATTTAGTTTATTACATTCAATTAATACTGAAATATGGCTAAAAGACGAAATTAATTCAAATATATTACCGTATAAGTTCTTCTTTAAACTGACCTCAAAACCATCAAATGCAGGTATTCAACACACGAGTAATTGTCGTTTATATTTGTGTCAGTAACCATCTCAGATTGCCTTCCACAAGTTGCAATGATTTCCATGAAGAATTTGCAATTTAAATATTATGCAATAAATCCTTTAAGAAACTTTTCGAATTCCCGGAAAGCGTTGCAGAAGCGGAACACTGAAGCGAGCAGATCCTTGTCAAGTAATGACAGCCAGTTAAATCTACCCTCAGAAAACTTCACGTCTTCGGTTGTGACGGTGCGATGAAAGTAGCTCGAGCACGTGTCTGAGCTGCATTCCTCTGCACTCTGTCCCACACGTAACACTTTCGTCCCTAATTCGACAAGGAAATTTAATATAAATCTTGCTTGAGTATGCTTCAATTCTTGGATGACGTTTGGTTATTTGCAGGTATTCGGATCGCCCAGGACTCCCATTTTGGAGAACCCAGAGCATCAGACACGCTGGTATTTCAAATATTTTCTGGGAAAGCGTAAGTAATTCTTCATGCACGGTAATAGATTTATTTGTAACAGATAACATATTGTATAAAAGTTTGAGCAATGTTGAGTGTATGTAAATGTACAGTGTCTAAGACGAAATTTAAGAAGGAAACTAAAGGAGAGCCTTCCGTCGTGCTTCGGTACATTGAAATATTATACTGATACTTGCCATTAAGCTCTTTCGAAGCGATACACTCTCCTTCAAAACGAATAGAGTTTGCTTTCAAACGCCACTAACATGATTCTATGATTATTCCCTGGTTGAACTTATCCATGGCTGATCGGACGAAGACCTTTTGTTGGACCCTATACCCGGTGTACGTGATACTGATTCCAACCAACTGTAAATGGATACCTATTATATAATTAATTTAATAGATTTTTTCTGGATGTCGTAATAATTTTATTCATGAAATATGTACATATATTATTTTCCTTTATTTCCCTCTGCGCGATATATTGATTGACAGTAATGATGAGAAAAATATAAAGAAATATTTTGAATACTTTGCGGTCGATGTGTGGAGTTTCTCCGCCGGATGAAAGCTTTTGTAATGATTTCTGATTTCTTTTCTTTCCTCTTCTACGTGCGTCTAAAGAATATTTTTCTCTAATTTATTTTCATTCTTGGCATCACGCACGCGACGTACTCAAACAATAACAAACCCAACAACAACAACAACAAATAGTGCACCAGAACTACGCCGGCAGCGATGCTGAGAAGAATCCGTACTTTTTATCTGTGGTCTCGCAAGACTCGGGTAATCAAGGAGCTCCCATGTATCGGGCGATATTATTTCGCAAACAGGTGAGTTTCCTAAGCAACCGCAGACAAAAGATTCGCCTTGGAAAGGGAAGTCTTTAAGAGTAACAAAAATAAATAGATACAATCAGCCAAAAAAATAATCTGAAAGAAAAACGCATTTATTTATATACAAGTGCTTTAATACATACATACATACGATATATACACATACTCTACACATACACGGAGATAACTATATATATAGTTATGTAATATTTATATTTAGAGTATCGAGTCCGAACTTCCGAGTCCTTTAAGAATTTCGTGGTCATACTTCTCATTCCATTCTATTATGTACATAAAGAAGTAAACAAAAACAAATCCGAACGTAACAAGAATACGTAACCACAAATGTCAGATTTTACCTCTTAGCTTCTTCTTCTTCTTTATTTCCCAGTGATACTTGTATCTGTCATAAATTGAATAATATATTTATTATAACAATAAATTCATATTCTCTTTGAGGTTCTTCTTGGATGCCAAAAAACTCATCTACCTTCATGTTTACGAGTTTACTAATTATTCTGTTCGCACAACCATAAAATTCAGTGGTTTTTAAATGTGCTACAAAGAAAATTTAATGAATAAAATAACCACAAAACTATGTATTCCAATCAAGGCTCAAATTCGTACGTGGCTTAAATTTATTTAGAAACTAAATCATTTATTTAGAAACTAAAACAGGAGTGCAGAGTAAAACAGATGTGGAGATGATTTTGATCAAGAACAAGAATATGTTTCTTATATTTGCCACCTCCCCCCCCCCACCCCCCCCCCGTAATGCTTTGCAAGGGAAGGAACAACTTAATATACCCCTCATTGTGCAGGTGTGGCGTATAGAAAGAAAAACGCGGCTAGAATCGGCGAACCTCGCATTTGTGGATTTTGTGACTTTCGCGACAAACTAACTTTTCGACTAAACTAGACTAAAAAGCTGAAGAACCGATTCAAGCAAACAAAAAACAACTGATACATTAAAATTTATGCGTACTTCTACGTTCTAAAGGCCATTTCCTTGAAATATAAAACCGTCGGAGGGTATGAAAGCCGCTGTAATGCTGGGTGCTCTGCTCTACTTTTAGCCCGAAGCGTAAAAAGTGTTCTTTCAGCATATTCAATTTTATTATCATTGTTGTTGTTGTTAAAGTTGTTTATTTAGGCCACGATAATGCACTCCACGCTTTAGTAGATACTCCATTATTTCAGTTGCTCAGCTGGTAACCACAAACGAACGAACTTTAAACTGGGGCGCACTTGGAAATATTTTGAAAAGGCTGCAGCTCAGTTGATGTCTATTTGTGTTCGGTCACATTAGCGAGAGGAGGTGGGTGGCAGGCTCTTCGATTGGATGTATGTATGTGGGAATGTGTAAGTGTGGAGTGGAGTGGAGAGTATCCGAGTTTTTGTGCATCGATATCCCAAAAAGCATACTGCTGTGCCGCGTTTCGATGATCGCGTATCTGCATGCAACCGCACAACACAGATAAGAAACGCAAACACCAAGTACAGCGGGGAGGGAGGGAGGGAGGAACATAGACCACACAATTAACTCCAGGCACACAGAAGTATAAAAAAGCAATAACAAAATAAGTCCTATCGTAGAATCGACTTTGTGTTTAGCTTAGAAACCGTTCGGGCTAAAAAAGGGTCTCGAATTTAGTGAAAGACGCGCAAATCAATTGAGAAGTTTAACAATTTAAGGTGCCGAAATTCAAAATTAGAGTTAAACTTTTAGGACTTAAATACGGGTCATGTAGTTGGCTAACATTGTAAAAGTTATCCATGCAATATTTGAGGTCAGCTTTGAGTTAGCAAACAAATTAATTGTGTTACTTTACCCCAATAAAACCCTCGGAAGAATGTTTAAAATTATTCTGCACAAAACTTCAGCATTTCCGAAATAAAAAGCTAATTTAAAGAAAGATTTGGTTTTACTTTCTTTATAATCTTTATCTCTCAATGTTTTAGTTTTGTTCTTAATTCAAATGTTCATTATTCTTTCTACTGGGTTCTGCATCAGCGGCTTATATTTTGAGTGTGCAACATTTTCTAGTCTTAATTTCCGGTGACAACAGACCAGCTTCTAGAGGCTACTTGGACAGTATCTGCTGTATTTTGATTGTATTTGTATTTAGTTTTGTTTAGTTCCGCAACCGGAAATGAAAAATACAAGTACATTGCATACGGGTTTCTATCCGTTTGTGTGGCGCTGTCTCGAAACCACTTCGACAGGATATCATTTGGGAAAACAGCATGTTTATCGCTTTTGTGCTCTCGAGCCACTTGAGATGTAGTAATTTGTTCAGCTCAAACGGAACAAAAGCAACATTTTCTTAAGAGTCTTCACTACAAGTAGAAAGACTTCTTCCCAAAAGAATAGAATCGTCTAAAATTAGTTCTGGATCTAGAGATGAGAAGAAACTAAAATAAATTCATAATGATTATGAAAAAGTTTAAAGAGTAAATGGAAAATGTTAAAGGAGCGTTCGGATAGTAAAACGGAGCAAAGTAAACTGCATTTTCTAGTAGATCTTCTATTAACTCGGCTTTTACGACTCGAATATTTACCCACTTCAATTGAACCACATTTAATATTCCATTTCAACTTGAATTAAATTAATTATCTCTTAAATTGAACCCAATTGAAACCAATGCGAGTACATTATTTAACATTCTTATCATACAGTACATCATCAACACATTTTAAATCTTACATAACATCTACAATATTCTTCACGTTTGAATTAAAATAAAACCTTCCCTAATCTAGAATTCAATTAAAATGTTCCTCCTTCTTCACATCATCGTTTACAGGGTGCACAAAAAATTGCTCTGCCGTATCTGGCCAATCAAAAGTTAACGGTTAAACAGATCCTAACGCATTTCAGCGGGATCGATGCCTCGAGTACCAAGAACCCTAAAGAGATATTTTCTGCGGACATCCAGAAGGACCTGTTGTTGCTGGAGGAACAGGAAGGATCGGTGAATTTTAAGTTCGGTGTTGTATACATGCAGCCCGGGCAGAACTGCGATGACGAAATGCTCAGTAACGGTAATAAAATGTATTATTTTGGATGATTTAAGCATCTGAAATTAGGACTTTTTGTTGCTTTAACCACCTTGTTAACAAATCGGTTTGGAAAATTGGCTCTGCTCACGTTTCGAGCTGCTTTGGGTTAATTAATTTTACGCTTGTTGAAATTTAATGTGCATTTTAAGTGATGTTGCTTTAATGACTTGACTTTTTCTGTGTTTCTCTTTCTTCCTTCCTGCGTCTTGCGCCTCGCTGCAGAGGAAGCCAGCCAGGATTTCGAGGATTTCCTCGACGTGCTCGGAGAACGTGTGCGTTTAAAGGGCTGGGATCGGTTCCGCGGCGGTCTGGATATTAAAGGTGAGTGCAGCCATGTTTTAGCCATCCATTCTCATGGCCCAACTCTTCGTAGGCGACATGACGGGAGTGCATTCTGTTTACACTCTGTATGAAGGACACGAAATCATGTTTCACGTTTCAACCATGTTGCCCTTCTCGCGTGGCAACCGCCAACAGGTGAGTACGGCGATTGAGTGATTGCGGTTGCTCCATTTTTATAGCTCCGCTCCAGCGGTACCAGGGAGATCTATCAACTCGCTCTTGCTTATTTTACAGGTCGAACGCAAGCGTCACATTGGCAACGACATCGTCAACATCGTATTCATTGATCAGGAATCATCGCACGATGGCAATCAGTCGGAAAAGGCGTTGCCAACCGAGTTCGACCCAACCTGGATCAAGAGCCAATTTACGCGTATCCTTTTTCAGTTTTCAATACATGCGAATCGGGTTTTTCTGAGAAATCTACCCACATCGCCATATTTTATACTATCGCAGAGCTCCATTAATTTTGTGCACTTAACTTGTCATGTTTTTTCTTAACTTGTTTGTTGGCAACCTTTGTTCTTAGATATTTTTGCAGTTGTCACGAAGACGGGGCAAACCTACCGCTTGGCCATTTTTTGCGATGAGAGCGTGCCACCATTTGGGCCAACACTCCCGAATCCGCCGGAGTTTACGGTAAGAATCACTGGTTGACTGTTCTATTCTGTTGTTTTACGTGCCTTTAATGGTGAGCTGAATGTAGTTTTTCGACTCGCAGTCCTTTAAGCAAGCAAGTCCTTTTATTTAATTTAGA
Organism: Myopa testacea; assembly: GCA_949629155.1. NCBI lineage: Eukaryota > Metazoa > Arthropoda > Insecta > Diptera > Conopidae > Myopa > Myopa testacea. The sequence continues at coordinate 18,390,363 of OX451345.1, forward strand.
GCTCGTAATCCGAAAATATTGACTTTAATACGTATTTTATTGAATTTTCGTTTTAGTCCATGTTATTTTATCGAGACCTAATTTAATTACATGCCATTGTGGTCGTTTTCCCATTAAGTTGAATATTATTGCGGCAGCACAGCTTGCGGTCACATGGCACACTCGGACAGCATGCAGTCCATTTGTAATTAACTATAATTAAGCCTTAAATTCAATTAAGATTTGTAAGGAACTCATTTCCAGAGCAACAGCTACGAACATGGAGCGAGAGTCATTAAAGTTAATAAAAGGCCTGCATAGAAAACATTCCAATACAAGGTTTTTTATAGTAGATAGACGGTAGTTGTTACTCAGCGTCTTTTAGAGTACCCACTAATACGAGTACAAGTTAAATGAACTCGAACATCATCCTGAGCTCTCTTCTGTCGGATCAAAAGGATCGTTAAAAAACTTGTTTTCTTCTAATCACTCTTCTTTTTTTAATCACATGAACGACTTCGTTGTAATTTGCACACAAGGATTGTGCTATCCGCATACGAGCGAAGTGACTAACTCACACTAAATTACAGAACACGTGCATGCTTTTAATACGTTGCTGGCTCAATAATGCTGGAAATGCAATAGGATCTTCTGTCTCTGTCCTCTCTCTCCCTCTTAATTATATCCTAATTACCTTGCTTAATAGATTCGTACGAATGATCCTTGAGCACTGAGTAGAATGATTCGCATTTCACCTCTTAATGAATTCCTTAGAAAGCTCTCTCGATTTGCGGATGAAACCGGGCACCGGATGAGTGGTGTTCATGTCGTGGGTAACTGAATAGAGTAGAATGCAGATTGTCCCAACACATTTTTTAGTCGATTCCTCAATTAGATTTCATTGTGCATTCGATTCAATTCGATTTCTGTTTCAGGATATCAGCATGTTCCGTGAGTTCCTGCTGGTGAAGCTGATCAACGCCGAGAAAGCTACGTTCCAGACTCCAACATTTGCCCAGAAACGTGAGCGGACGCTGGAGATGCTGATTAAGGATTTGTACGAAGATTACGTGAGCGACAGCAAGTCGGTGAGTAGGTCGTCCTTGCCAGATCGATTCGGTCGATTCGGCTATGCGTCTGTTAGACGTCATGGAAAACTTTCCATAGAAATTAAATGCTAATGAAAGTGGAAGTCACGACTCAATGATTGCACAAAAGAAACTGACATGTGATCATCTCAATGATCATCATACTATTCGAAGAATTACTTAATTAAAACCGCAGCCAGTTGAATAGTTTTGAGTTCAAATCAAATCCATGAACTCAATACGCGTCTAGATGTCTATTATTTTGTGTGAAAATCAGTATTTCGGGGTAACCCCTTAATAATTTTTTCGCTATGCTGCGAATACAATTAAAATACATAACAATAACCTCCAAGTAATGCGTAAAATCCAATTATTCTCAAATCCGTGCCATTAATAGTACTGCAAACATAATCAATAAACAAGAATTGGCATAAAAAAGTAGCTCTAAATTTATTCAAAGCAGACTTCACTAAACTAAATTTATGTAAATCAGGATTATTTAAACGTTGATTGCATGTCTGTACATGTGTTTGTTTGCAACACAAACACACCATCTCATGTACTGGTATCTGCAAGTATCTGTATCTGCAAATAAGAGTCCCACTTCCACCCACTTTCGCCCTGTTGTAGAACATGCTGAATAGACGCGCCTTCTCCGAGGTGCTCTACGATGTGCCACGAACATCGAAGCTGAAGGAGGACGCCAGGCAAATCGAGTTCGTACGCATCGGACAGGCGCTAAAGTTGGAGGCCATCGTGCGTGGCGATGCCCCCACGAGCATCGCATCTGCCAGCCCCTGCACGATATTCAAGAAACCCCCGTGGGAGCCACATTGCTTCTATCCGACGTTTCCCCATCGCGGAACCCTGGCGGGAGATTCTTTCGGGCGCAACGACGAGAGCTTGCTAATGGCTACCGATGACGGAACCTTCCTGATGAAAGGTGGGTCAATGGAAAACCTCTCGCTTCATACACTTTCACATTTCTCTGCTCTTCACAGAGGATCAATCTCACCAACTGATCTTCGACAAGTCACTGCATGTGCGTCAACTCAGCGTGCTGGAAGAGCACGGATTATTGTTGATTCGTGGTGGCTCGGTGTCGAACCGGGATGCTCACCGCATCTACGTATTTCGACTGCGCGAGTTCGAGGCTCAGTTGAAGAGCCGCAGCCGCAACGAAATCAAGGATCGGCGCATCGAACGCACTCGCGGATGTCATCTGTACGCCAGCTCGCGCGTGAGTGCCGGCCACTTGCGCCTGGTTGTGGCGCTGGGACGCAAGTTGCAGCTCTTTCAGTGGAAACATACGGCTGCGTGGACTTCGTGGTGTCCGGAAAACGACACGGAGACAGCGGAAGGCTTCATCTTCCAGAAGGAAATCCATTTGAGCGACTCACCCTCCATTCTGACACCCCTGGAAGGGCCGACGAACACCAACGCGGGTGGACTCATATGTGTGGGCTACAGGTGAGAAGGAGTCAGAAGATTAGGTCTCAAAGTAGCTGCTTTCACTGACATCTGGTGTCACACAGTTCACTATCATTCGTAGATGAATAAATAATTTATTTTGTTATCCTTCCCTCTAAATCCTTCAGGTATCATTACGAAATCGTCTGTGATCAATCGGGAAGTACGACACGTCTGCACGAAGTAGAGCAGGCCAAGCGGAATCAGACGCAGCTGACAGCCGCCATTGAGCTCTGCGATGGCTTGGAGACAGAGCTGCTTCTCTGCTATAACCGTGAGTTTCTTCTCGAACCATGGACCTTTCTTGTGTAGAACCTTCTCTTCCCTCCCCAGATACATGCCATTTCCAAAAACTGAATGACAAAGACGGCGCTTCCAGCGACTTTGACTTCCATTGGAACACTTCACCCACCGCTGTTGTCTGCGCTTTTCCCTACATACTGGGCTTCACTGCGGACTCAATTGAGATTCGACTGCTGGTCAATGGCAACCTGGTGCACACCGCCTTCATGCCGGAGCTGCAGATGATCACATGCAAGCATGACATCTTCTTCGTCACAACAGCGCCCGAGTTCATCTCCAAGGACCTGCACATCAAGGGCCTGCAGCTGAACGAGTCAGCGGCAGAACGCCGTCTAGTGACCACCACACCCAGCGAGACCTCGTCCAATGAAGAGCTGTCGCGAGACACTCAGTCAACCTCTGAGCTTCACAGCCTCACAGCCACCACCCGTGAACTGCACATCAATCCGGAGCACGAGTTGATGAACTTACTGGGGATACCGAATGCCGCAGGGTACATGCCGCCCATTCAACGTGCCCGCTCGCTGCAGAAGACTGCCAACGTGGGCGACGAAAAGCCCATCATCGCGAAGAGTAACTCTTGCGGCGATTCATACAGCAACTCGGACACCAAAGCGGCCAAGAGCAAGCCACAACCGGGTGTACCGCCGAATTCACCGCGGTCTAGTCAAGGCGGCAGCGGCAATAATAACAACAACAACCATCAACAGCAGGTCCATTCGAGCAGCGTGTCGCCGATGTCGCCTACCAAACGCAATTCCAAGTACCGCAACCTCTTTAGCGTGTCCAGCAACAACAGCATCACTTCTACAGAACTCTGCGTCAGCAGCTCGCCAGATCGGCTCAAGCCTCTGCGTGTGTACCGCATACCGCTGGCCAAGCTCACTGGCACCCAGTCACACTTTCACACGCACTCTTCGGGAGCTTCGAGTAGTGTCGGAGCCGGCCACCATCATCTACAGGCCAGGAAACAGCTGCCAATGGACGTGCAGTTTCCACTCTGCCAGCCGAACGCGGTGTTGCAAGAATGACATGCAGATGAGGAGAGAAACGAGGCCGGCTGGATGAATGGGAATGTGAAGCCGGATAATTGTAGCGCAGGAGGGGACATCGTCGCGACCGAGATGTGCAATTGGCAAGTGGACAAGCGCAAAACGTTGGATACATTGGAATGTGAGGACAATGAAGTGAGCCGCGATGGCGAGAAGGAGCTGCCGCAATCTCGAATTATGGACTTTCAGACGATGTTGACGCAGCAGTTGCGCCGGTTCCAGCAGCAACATAAGAAAACCAGACAAAACTAAGCCACGGCCGACGTCTACGAACTGAGATTTATACAGTGGAGCACAAGACATTTGTACTAAGCAAATTATGTTCATTGGAATAACTTAAAAAGAAGCCCAAATGCAACAACACGCAAACAAATTCCAACAAACATGTGTGCGACAAGATTTATTGTATGAATAAAAATGTTGAGCTATATGAAGAAAATATATTCTCCTCTACGTGTTCTCTACACACATTCATTGTATGTACAATGTACATATACGAATATAAAGCATATACAGCTATGTTAAACACAATGTTAATACAAATTTTGCACAGAGAATATTTATTGAACCTGTTGAGAAATGTTAAGAGAGTTTATGCTGTTAAGACGGAAAATAGAAGAAACTATATTTATGTATGAAGAACTAATGGAATTCAGAAGAGGCTGCAATAACTGTATCGAACTGTGTAAATGTTCATATACGAAACTGAAATTATCTTTGGCTTCAATAACTTCTTCAAATTCTGAGAGAAAAACCTATTTATACTACTTTAAATGATGTTAAAACTATGTCAAGATATATTGTACGTTTTTCCGACGTATAAGTAGTTCATAATCACTATCCTTAACTTAAGCTGCAGCTTAAATTGTACCTTAACCATTCTTAGTTTAACCGAGCTTGTTGCAAGATTTGTTTATGTGTTTTCGTATTGTTAAATATATTTTCTCCATTCTTTCTAGGTATAAAAGTTGTGTGCAACTTAACCACAACCGTTCGTCACTCAAGCTCAAAATATGCAAAAGCTTATATAATTCTAGTCTTAAGTTATGCAGACGATATTATATATCATCTACGTACATAAAGGCAGCCTGTATTTCCTAGTATTTCGTGTAGCAGACTCAGGATTGCCCCATATAACAATGTATTTTTTCAGATTGTTATGCTTTAGATAATGTGTTGGAAATGTTCACCCAAAGAAATAAATACCGAGGATTTAAATATCGAACATCTGGCAATATTGAGACCATAAGTCTATAAAGTTAATATCTAGTAACCCTTCTTTTATTTACTTTAACATAAAATATCCGTACATTTATTAATAAAGTAATATATACATATATATAAAATACCTAAAAAGTCTCTGAATTTAATGTTGGATAGGAACTTAACGGAAATAGAAATAATTCCATTTTCTCGGTTTCTGTAATTTTAAGGACTTTGAGGTTTAATTCCTCCCTTTTGAGATCCCATTTGAGATTTTCTTCCCAGAATGTATCTGAGGTCCAAGACCTATCCAAGCTAACTGATGATGAAAAATATTTCATTTCCCTGCATTAAATGAAACACACTTTTATTCTCTCTTTCAACGGAAAGAAAGGAAGCTTATCGTAGTTTATTTTTTTAATATTTTTCTTATTCTAATTTTTGGTTAGTACAATTATATTTTAAGATAAGTTTAAATATTTATACATTTCACAAAAGTTTATAATTTTATCTTAGGTACTAAAATTACTCATAAATGAGGATTTAAGGCAGTTGATTGCACACAATTTATAAACCTTGTTTTTGACTAGGAAATTTTATGATAAAGAATAAACACATTTCGTGCAACTGAAGATTTCCCAAAACCGTCAACTGCAAGCATTTTAAGCGGTCTGCATTGCCGAATATCTAACCTACTTTAAAATAAGTACAAATGTTTGAAGACCGGATCCAGTTTTTGTATAAATTCCTTCCCTCGGATGGATTGGTTTTGGTCGGTAGAATTTTAATGCGTTACAGTAACAATTTCTCGCGTTCATCGACAGCAGACTACTTTTACGAAGGGCAACAATGTTATCCATGTCAGTCCATTCCTACATCGAACGCGAAAAAATACTTTTGCTGTCGGATTTTTGCTCAAGAATCTGAAGTTTTAAACATGAATTATTAAACTATTATAGTGAGTATTTTTTACAATGACAAACAATTCCTGTTGTATCTAAGTTTCTAGGATTCGGGGCCTAAACTAAGTATTAAAAATCACAGTAAAATAAAGTATGCTTAACGGCTTTTGTTAGTTAGACTTAACTATTTCAAATTTAATCTATAATATATTCAAAATATTTTATTTCTTGTTGTAACAATCTTTGGATCAGAAATACAGAGCTGGTGGACAGAACTGCTGCAGTTTTATTTTAAATAGTATTCAAAACAAGTACTGAAAATACTTCTTTAAAAGCGATTGCAGCAGCTTCTGACCACGCCCGCGGTTTAAAACTTACAGCTAAATTAACTTTGTTGTTTCGGTGTTTCAGGTATAAAAGTGCGATATTGTTTCCCTACATCTACGTTATGTATGAAAACTACAGATATGTGAGTCTGTTGCTTGTGAAATTAATGAGTGCGGCGCATTTAACTTAAATTTTTGGCTGAATGCCTCCTCAACCGAGACTTAGAACCGGTTGCAATGCTTCTACCAGTCTTCTTCCTCATTGAATTCGGAGACTTCAATGCGGAAGGGCGTTTTGGCGTTTCTTAACTTCTTGTGGCAGGCTCGTCCTAAAGGATTGTGGCTCAGGTCGACCAACTCCAGGCTGTCGCTGGTGATCATTTGATCGGTATCGATCTCTGAAGGAGCAGTAAAAAGAAATCAAGTTGCTAATAAAAACTATTTATTATAAAGTAAGAAAAGGATAGAAATTCACCTATGATGGCATTTTTGCTGGCATTGAGTTCTCGTAGTTTGGGCATTTTGAAGACAACAGGTGGCAGCACTATGAACGAGTTATGTGAGATGTTCAAGTGTGTGAGGGCCTTGAGATCAGCCAATTCATCAGGCAGTTTGGCCAACTGATTGTGTGAGAGATTGAGATCTGCGAAATCGTAGATGTCATTTAGATGAGGTACTTTATTAATACAGATTTTAATAAAGAAATTCACTTTGAATTGAATTTAATTCTCACCAGTTATTAAACTGAATTTGAAGGCGAATTTCGGCGCAATCTTTTTTATCACATTACCGCTGAGATCGCAGGACTTCAGCTCGGTGTTTCTCATGAGATGATAAACGGCTTCCGGAATCTGCATTAATTCACATTCGGATAAATCTGTAAGTAATAAAAAAATATATCATGTTATTCATTATCTTTTAAACATAACTATTTTTCTTTATACTCCTTATTATTGTCTAATAATATAAATCGAAGAATTTGAATACTCTTTTGTAGTATACTAAAAAAGGTACTTTCATCTGCACAGAAACTACAACGCAGGAAAAACAATTGAATTTGACAGTTCAGTGACGGGTGGCATGAAAGTGAAACGAAATCTGCCAAAATCAGCTGGAAGATCACAATTTTACTGTTTATGGTAAATTGTCAACAGCTAAAAATAGTTTGGAGAAACAAAGTAGGGAATGCGCTGGAGTCAAAAAGCGAATTCATTTGCAATCACTTATTAAAAAAACGATTTTTTACCCAATTTTTGTCCGTTTTCGATTCCATTCTCACAACGTTCAATTATTTTAACCACTTGATGAGCCATTTTTATTTATTTTTTGGCACTTCCTGAAATCACGCCGAAGGAAAAAAGTTAATTTAGCAGCAATTCAATTTAGGACAATTTTTATGAATGTGTGTTTATGAAAAAATAAAAAAGAAATAGATACTGTTGAACGTTTTTGTAGAATACTAAAAAAAGACAGGAAAAACAATTGCATTTGACAGTTCTGTGACGGGCGGCATGAAAGTGAAACGAAATCTGCCAAAATCAGCTGGAAGATCACATTTTTACTTTTTTGACACTTCCTCTCGGTTCTCCGCTACACAAATGACGATGAGTCCCGGAAATTAAAATTTTGGCACTGGGATACATTCGTCCCGAATACAACAACCACTTTTGATTGGTTTGCCAATAGAGGGCACTATGACGAGCGCCTTATTGTAGGCAGCAAATTTTCTCATGATGGAAAGATTTATTTGTTGTTTTTTTAATTATTGTAACATTAATTTTCATTATAATTATAATAAAAAAATTTTTAAGAATTTAGAACTATTTTATATTTCGATTTATATTTCAATTACATTCGATTTAATTAAATTGTTATATTAAAAAGAAGTTGAATCAAAAGTGAGTGAATTTGACCTGAAATTTTATTCCCCCCAATCCACCGTCTCTTTTGTTTTTTTCTGGGAAACTTTAGGTAAAATTTCACTCTAACTTCAGTAATAATAAGCTTGAAGATGGTCTCATTATATAAAGCAATAGTTTCGAACATATCATAGTGTTTTATCATTGCGAGAATTTAGAATTTCCACAACCAGAAAAACCATTCACACAATCAATTTGCATATACTAAAGGGTTTTCCAATAAGAGGTGTAATTTTGAATAGCCCGCTATTTCGGTAGCTGTCACTTTTGAAGCTGTTATTTTTGACATTTGACAAGTAGAAACTATGCCATTACTAAAAATGGAACCATACACGCTGCAACAACGCATTGAAATTATTAAAGTTCACTAAAAAAATGGTGAAAATTCTGCAGTCACAGTTCGCAAAACTAAAGCATTTTTTTTACGGTAAGTTTCCTGACCGTGTTATCTCTCGAAGAGGTGATCACAATTGGCCACCGAGATCTTGTGATTTAACACCTTGCGACTTCTTCCTTTGGGGCCACGTGAAAGATAAGGTCTACGCCAACAGCCCAGCGTCGATTCAAGACCTCAAAGATGGAATTCGTGAGGCTATCGAGGACATAGGGCATCCACTTTGCGATTTGGTTATGGAAAATTTCCTGAAAAGGATATGGTCCTGTAAGCGTGGTCGTGGTGCCCATTTGGCTGATGTTGTTCTTCGTTATTAACGGCATACCTTCCTCTTTATTACGAAATAAACATGCGATAATTTATCTCAAAAAATGGCATTTTTCTTTGAATATCAAAATTACACCCCTTATTGGAAAACCCTTTACAAATAATTTTATAATATATGCCACTCTTTGCTGGGTTAAAAAGGTTTCTAGATTTCTGCTCAGTAAGTCAGCCTGTTTTTGTTTTAATTGTGCTATTTATCAGTTTTAGTATCAGCTAAGAGCTTTGAGATAACAAAATAAATTATTTGTGTTGGGAGATAAGCTAGACATCGATTTGTCATCACCACAGAACAGAGTTATTTGACCCCAAGCATCGTTAACACCCCAAATAAGTGGATACTCGTATATTTTTATTATCCCGCAAAGCGGAGAAAGCTAATAAATTGATTTTATGTTGATTTTCGAATGTTCATCAAGGAGATTGGTAAATTTTTCTAATCGAAAAAGACAATAATTAATTTATTAATGAAGCAAAAAAATTCTTGGTCTCTTATTGGAGGTCACTCTTCCTCAAATCGTTTGATAGGCTTGAAACTGTGGTATTTCCTGCTTGTTATATTGTGTACATATGTCATAAATCTGAATAATCTTTTGAATTCTATCCAATTCCATCCGATTATCTTCTACCAGAATGTAGGGTACTGAATTTTCGACTATATTCAAGATATCATCACCTATTCTCACTACTCTATAAACTGATGAGAGGTGAATTTATATTATTTTATAATACAAAATATAAATAAACAAGAATATTGAACTCGTGGCTTCACTTGGCACGCTTCCGTAAGAACGAAATATTAACAAATACGACGCAAGATCGTAAAATTGCCGCCAGAAAGAAGAAGTGAGAACAGCAGCTCGGTGGACGTCGAGTACAACAGACAGACAGACAGACAGACAGAACAACGGACAGACCAACGGACACACAACGAGACATAATTCGCCAGGTTAGACAGATAGTCTGGGTGAATTTCTTAGAAGAAACTACACGGGTACCAACGATTATAATTACTCGTGGATACACTCAACGAAACAGCAAAGAGCGCGATCGGCCGAACCAATAAACGCCTGCTCTTTCGCTTTGTGATCGACTGCAAGCGATGGAAGCGAAGATTCCCTCAATCCGGCAACTCTGGCGAATGGAAAAACTCATCAAATTATAACGACTCGATACAGATAAAAATTTTGAAGGAAGAAATACGCAGCAGCATCTTTGAGCCGTTGCCAAAATCGCCCTGTTTAAGGCATAAATAAAATACGTCCGAAAGAATCACATGGCGAATGCGGAAAATTATTTTATTTTCCGTATTTTTGCAAAATTGTTAAGAGGTCGATTGTGCTTTTAAACCGACGGAGTAAACAAAAATATTTATGGGAATGAGTACGGAAAACGGAAAGTTTTGGAAAATACACGAATGCGACGCATTTAAACTGCGTTTCTTTAATGAGAAGAGAACAAGTGCCCCCGCACCCCCCTCGCCGACACAACCCAGAAGCAATGTTTGCGGAGTTTGACAGCTTTTACAGCTCTTGCAATTTATTAGTTAAAAACAAAACAAAACAGTGTAATGTAAAATTCGTAAAAATAATATTTTGAATAAATGATTTTAAAAAATTGCACAAGATATTTTATCAAATCTTAATGAAGTCAAAACGGAGAGATCGAGATTAATTTAAGTTGCTTTCGAACTCGAGTGCGACATCACGTTTTGGAACCGATTCGTCATGAAGTTCGACCACTTTATTTCCTTCCTCTTCAAAAGCCAACTAAAAAAGTAAGGAAACTCTTCGCCATTCCATTAAATGACTTTCATTAAAATGTTCCATTAATGTTTATCATGATGCGATATGAATCTTTGTTTTTTTCAGAAATAAAGTCGTTAAAAGTCGGTCGTTGAACGTGTTTAAATGCTGCTAATGTGTTAAATCCTTCCTTCCTTCGTGGTTTCACTTTGTAGAGCAATTATTTGCGCTTGTTTCGATTAACTGTTTGGTGCTTCCCGTACCATGTGTTCCCCGCTTCAGTCAACCTGGCTTTTTAGTCATCGGCCGAAAAATTAACGAACCAACGCAGCTGATTTCCACAAAATGAACGGTTTTCTTGACATCACATCACATCACATCATTGTAATTTATATACACGGTGTTTCTGAGCAGATTATTCCACCATGAATTATGTGATTATTTCACCATTAATTATAGTTTGTATATGGTTTTATTATTTGTTTTCTTTGCCACTTCAATTTAAGTGCTTTTGTATATTACATTATTTTCGTGTAGTTTTCACACGTCACAACTCTTCAAGTGACACAAGTCATCCGCTTTTAATAGACGACTCAAGCAGTATATAAAATTTTGAATACGGTTCAACAGTTGTACAGAGCGGGCCATCGGCTGGTTTCTTTTAAATTGATTTTCTTTTTGACTTTTCAGGTTTTTATTTCATTGAGTTACCTATGATCTATATTTTGAAGATGCAAAACTTATCGGAGATCAATAGAATCTCTTCCTCAGTTATAAAGTTTAGTTAATTTGATTCGCAGTTAATCTTCATACCTTAAAAATGTGATTTTCTTGCGTTTAAACGATAAAATAGAGTCGTTAGCTTTCTTTTCTCAAACAGACAAGAAATGGAATCAAAACAAAAAATGGAAAAACGAACGAAAGAGAAAAGAGACGCATGAAGACTCGCGAAAGAGTTTAGATACAATGGCGACCTTCGACTCGGTAAAGTTACTTGGTTTATTATGAACTGAGAACATGATGTGAACAAGTTTTAAATTTAGTGAACCAGAAACCAAACACACATCATCACGAAATAAAGAAGATCCAAAGAAAACAGAAACTCAACGAATTGCTTATTAAACGCATAAGCGGTTATTTTTATACTTTTTAAGAGGCTTCATTAAAGCCTTCATTTGTGATGCAAGAAGCTTTCGTATAGACCAAGCTTAATTATTTGGTTGGTGCAATTTTAGGAGCCCGTCTGAAGCCCTTTAAAAGCAAAATAAAAGATTTTATAGCCCATTAAAGTCACCTCAGACATTTCTATCGTGTTGACGGGTTTTTCTTGTCAACAAAACCGAAAGCGAAATGGCCCGAAATGGGCCAAATGGGCGATGTTACGCAGAGCCTGGCGTTTTACTAGCGTGTCTGTCGCTAGTCCAGAATTCGTTTCCAGTTTTCACTTATTTTGCAATCGGATAATAAAGCATTACATCGGTTGTATGTATACATATATTTATGGTATTATATGGGGTGGTGGATGGTATAAATTTTCGATAATTTATCAACTAACAAAAAAAAATGCGAATTGAATTATTTATGCTTTGTTTCAAGTTGGCAACAATGCAGTGGAACAGATCCCCGTATTTATTGGATAGGAATTAAAATTAAAACTGCGAAAGCGTGCGTTTGTTATGCTTTTTTCGGGAACCATTAAAGACGAGTTACATAAGAAGCAAGAAACTTTTATAAATTAATGGACAAGTGAAACAAAGAGATTGCGTCAAGAAATCAACCACACATCAAATTCGCTTTAAAGTATAATTTAATTTATGGCTAAAAAGCAAAAGGAACGAAGCGCACGTCAATTTTATTGATGAATCATCATGGGCAACATCATCATTGTCAGTTTTTCCATGAAGAGTTGAACAGCTTTCCATGAGTTTCACACCCAACAAGTTTTCCTTTCATTTTCCGTGTAAAAACCCAATTAAAAGTTAGGCTTTAATGGATCTTTGAAAATGAGGTAACTTAATTTTGCCAATGAACAGTTTTTGTTTTTGCTTTGTTGCGTATGACTTAACATCATTTTTAATAATAGACTTTATTTTGAAGCATTGTTTAGGTATTTTTTTCCATTTCGTTAAATTGTTTTTAAACAACATCAATATAATGAAAATGAAGAAATCGTGGAATTACTTGAAGCTATTGTTTTTAGAGTTCTCTTAATATATCGGGCGATGTTCCAGTCTATTTTAGATCTGATTTTGATATTGAAGATATTTTAGGTTGCCAAGTTGAAAAAAATAAAGATTATTAGTATTACGCTACCGTATGAAAAGAAAAACGAACTGAAATAAGTTTCCGAAGCCTCTTCGATGTCTTATCTTTTTATCACTGAGAGAGTTCTATAAAAGTCAGAGCAAAGTCCACGAGATGACTTCTTCTTTCTGAAAGTCAGTTGGAAGTCAGTTTGAAAATGTTTTAAGGAGATATCCTCATCTTTCTTAAAATTATTAATAATAGTTTCCAAGACGTGATCGATTTTTGACTGAATATCATAACTTTTTGTTTTGTTATTCAGGTGGTCAATCGATCGACTAATTTTTTACAAGCAATCGTTTTCTAAATAATTCTGTTAATTGTTTAAATGTAGTTCAGTGTAAAAGCTTTTAATTTAGATGATAATTAATACCTGAAGTTTCAATTCTTGATAAATTGGAGGACTTGAATCATGTGAACCAATGATTGTTCACCTGATTCACTTTTAATTAAAATATATACGGATAAAGAGTTGTTATATTCTATTAAATAATGTATATTCATGTAATATTCATGCGTTTGTGTCACAAAGAATAATTGAATTGCTATTCAGATAAAAATTAAAACAAACGCGTAGAATAGAATAACTACAACTGAATCCAACCAGTTTTTATTAACGTGGCCTTTTGTGGAAAGACGAATAGAAAAACACAAACGGCACTCCAAGAGGTAAGTTAAACATCAGCATCAGCAACAGCAACCGCAACAGCAACCACAACCACAATAAAATTATCATTAAATTTGTCTATAATTATAATTAATAATACTGAACGCTTCTACTGCGTTATTGTCAATAAGTCGTTATTCCTCTTGAGAAATACAACAACAAATTAGTAGGGTATTCAGCTGAACGCTTCGGTGTCAGATGGATCATCGCGACGCGCGCATCACTCACGTTGATTGTTTCGTGGCATATGACATGGCCAAGCAGTCAGGGCATCGTGATGATCCATCTGACCCCGAACAACAGCCATTGATGCTGAATCATCGCAGTTGAATTACGGCTTTAGACTTCCTAGCTCAGAGCAGACGACAACAACAGCAACAATTCACCGTTATAGCTGCTTTTTCTTTCAAACTCAAAACGCAATTTTTTGCACTCACCCAACATGCTGTTTTCTTTGGCATCCTCGCAGCGGCCCACCACACGTATGACTCCCTGTCCGGCGATCGGGGAGAAGGTGACGATGCCCCCGATGCGGGCGATGTGCGGGGGGATGCGTGGATCGTCGTTGCTTCCATCGTCGCCAGATTCGCTGCTGTTACTGTTCACTGTGTTGCTGTTATTATTGTTGTTATTGTTATTGTTATTGTTATTGTTATTATTGTTGTTATTGTTATGGTTGTTGCCACCACTAGTGCCGTTGTTGTTGTTGTTGGCAAAGTTGGTAATATCGTTTCCGAAGGGACGCATTTTGTTGTTGTTCTTGTGCACTGCTCTAAACTCCTTTCTTTAATTTGTAAAATCTTCAAAATTAAATTTGAAAACTTTTGTTAATTTTTAAATGGGTTTTTAATTAATTTTTATGAATGGTTATTTGTTTTCTTTTCTGAACTGCTTTGTTTTTATTTAAGAAAATTTCGCAATATTTTGATTGTTGTTATCAATGATATCGCGCAATTATTTCTGTGCTTATTATTCACTCAGTTGAATTATTTTTCCGTCGTTGGCTTTTCTTCGATCTGCTTTGATTTGACTTGTGAAAACGCTAACTCGAATCGCCGTCTTCCGATTTTCAAATGGTTAAAAAGCTTTTCCATCAGCTGTTTTTATACCACGGAAGAAGCAGAAATCGAGAAAATTACGAAAAAACTACGCCGATAAAAACGAACCAAGACAAAACAAAATAAAAGCCAATCAAAACAAAAACACAACAAATTTGAGATCACTTAAAAATACGCTTCAGTGTGCAGTGTTGTTTATCATATCTCTCGCTCGCTCTCTTCTCTCCATCTTTCACTCTCTCTCTCTCTCTCTCTCTCTGTCTTTGTGATCGCTCTCGATCTTATTAT
This sequence comes from Myopa testacea, assembly GCA_949629155.1. NCBI lineage: Eukaryota > Metazoa > Arthropoda > Insecta > Diptera > Conopidae > Myopa > Myopa testacea. The sequence continues at coordinate 18,405,385 of OX451345.1, forward strand.
TGTTCTTTTCGACTTTTGCTTACACTTGATTATAATTAATTTCCATCATTTTCCGAGGTTCGCATTTTTGTTGCTTTACGTTGCGTTTTATTTTTTAACGAGCTTTACGCTTACGTTTGTGATGAATGATCAACAATTGAATCGCTCAGAGAGCGAATGAGAGTATACGAAGCTTCTGCGCTCGATATTTTCACTTAACGGGAGCGGCATCTGGTATATTTTTCGGGCCTTTGTTTGAAAGCAAACGTAAAGTTTCAATGAAACTTATAAAGTTATAAAAATATTTAAAAAATAAATAAATAAATATATATAATATACAAAATTATAAAATTTTAAAAATAAAAAGATTTCCACAGATTGAGACATCGAATTAAAATTTAATTCACCGATTCATTCAGATTTCGATATACGAGTAGAATCTATTTTCTAATTTAGTACAGTTTTTTTATCCAATTTCGAAATAAGCAATCGCAAAGTAATCGAAGGGAGCCACCTAAAAGAAGAAAAAACCAACTCCAAAACCAATTCACTAAGAATAGAATTGAGTAAAACACTTTAGAATGCTTCGACAAAGACAACAAAGAACACCATCAATTAAACGAAAGCAAAGCAAAGCAAAGAAAGCGGCAGCGCTTTTTGACGTGCGACACTTTCGAGATGCTGCCAACAATTTTTCAAATGCTGTAATTCTGAGTTTATTTTCGACGGCGAAATTTAATTTTAGACTCTTTGGCACCAAATCGCAGCAGTTGCGTAATTTAAGAGGCTGCATGCAAGCGTGGACCCAGCCACTTGAATGCAGCGAAGTCGTTGTGAACTTCAGTGACCCAGAGCAGGAATACAGAATCGTCAACTAAGGACGAACTTGAGTTAAGTCGTTGGTAGGGTATTCGGAAGCTTCAATTTTGTGTAGAATATATTAGTTGGAATTAATAAACATTAAAGAGAATCTAAACTAGCACAACAACAAAACTGAGCCAACGCAGGTTTGCTGATCTTCATGGTTTCTGTTCTTCTCCCTTCTTGCCTGATCTCAGAATTAATGCCAAAAAGTGTGTTCATTCGCGTCAACCTGATGTTAATGGTAATGATAATGATGGAGGTGATGATTGATGCCGATGATGACGTCGGCGTTGACGGTGAAGCTGATAAAACTGCTGTTTATTTCGAGGCAGGTTCCGAGCACACTTCGAACACTTGCAAGCTTTCGCTGTGAAATGTTACAAGTTACTCGTAATTGGCTCGTTAAAAGAAAATGCGTTTTACTTGGCAAGGAGAAATGAAAATAAAATGGAGAAACGTTGTCGCAGATATAACAATATTAATATATATCTATAAGTATATAAATGTATGTGTATAAATATATATGTATAAACACGCAAAACCGGAATTCAATTTGTTCATAAAAACTGTCAAAAACTGCGATGTCATTAATTAAAAATAAATTATTAAGCAAATATTGTTTCCTCTCTGTAATTTGCAAACATTTATTGTCAACGTTTTGAATAATATTTATAAATATTATAATAAGTAATTCCTTCAATTGAAGAACAGTTTTTATAATAAGCATGTGGAATTTTCTTAAAATATTGTTTTTATTATTTAGGAGGAACTTATATTAAATATAATATAGTATGAAGATCGGAAGTAAATATAATATTGTATATACTGTTCTATAATGATACAATAAGCATGAGTAAGAAATGAATAACATACTCGGCAGCATTAATTTAAAAAGTGATCAGCTTCGTTAGTTATTATTTCAAATTCTCCAAATGTTAAAAGCAAAATTATCAGGGTTTCTTTTACTAAAAATACTTGTGATAATATTGTGATACTTTTACGAACATGACCATGTATTTACGTGTTATGAAATCGTAATGGAATTCATCGAAATACCAGTGAGGTGATAATAGAAGTTTAATATTCAATAAAAAGTTGATATAAATCAAATAAAGGGTATCAAAGAAAGTTTTAATTATACGTATTACAATATATTAGAATTTATAGAGTAGGTAGAATGTTTAGTACAAGTTTAGTTTAGTTTAGTAGAATGTTTGTTAAAGTAGGCATTCAAATAATGAAGTTAGAGTCGTTCCACAGATCAATCTATAGAAAATTCTTGAACTATTTCTTGAATTAATTCAATTATTCAAGACCTCCTACGATAATTGGAACAAATATCCAAGGCTTGAAATTTATATAAGTTTCTTTTAAAACAAACAAAATTAAGTTAAGAGAGTGAAAAGAGTGTACAAGTAAAAGCAAAATCTTACTTATCCTTATCTTAAAAATCTTATTAATATTTAAATGTTTTTAAGTTTTCGGTCACCTTTTTTTGGCTGCTTGAGAGCACACACTGTTGCAGCTGCTTGTGCATCTTTTGCGAAAAAAATCCGTAGTAAACTCTGGCGTTTTGCCAGCGTTTACAATATAAAAATAAAACCAAAAACAAAACCACGAGTTGTGAGAAAAACGAATACGATTCCATTTATTTCCATATGATTTCCTCAGTTCCATGACTCGGTCAATAATTTTTATTTTTCATTGGTTTTATTTAAGTGGAAGCCCAGAAGTGGAAAGTGTAAACAAAGCAAAGTAAGATGTGAGGGGAAAGCACAAGGAAGGAGTAAAGAAGGAGCGACTGAGGATGGGGGCAAGTAAAAGCAATCGAAAAATTTCCATATGATGCGCAACAGTCTTTACACAGATATACTTGTATGTATGACTGACCTCTGAAGATGTCGTCTTTAAGTGAGGTGGCCTGAGGGGATGCATTATGAAAAAGTCGTTGTTTCGCGTGTATTTTCTGCTGATGTCGCGTGCAAACTTCAGAATGACAATTGACATTTCCGCCGCAACAAAACAGGCGAAAACACTTCACCGAATTACTCAGAATGGCCCCAGAATTGACCGGAAGCAGAAAACCTCATTTTCTGGTTTTAACATAAAAAAATTTAATATAGAGAAGTTAGCTTAAGAAGATTTAATCCACAAAACAAATTAAACATATATAAGAAAGAACTATAAACTCGTATATTTCAAAAATCAAACTGTTAATCTGTTTTTGCTGTAATATCTTTCGCCTTTATTTCTAATACAATACGTTTTTAAAATAGAGTAAATTTTTAAAATATTTGAACATTAAAAATGCGGTTACTTATTGTTAAAAATCGCTTTTAATCAGGAAATCGTCAATAATAAAAAGTCCTTTATTTCTTGTCACCTACGAATATGGTAGTTATACGTATGTTCGTGTTATAACCATCTGGTAACTCTAGACATAGACTCAGACCTCGAAACGCATTCCGTTTTTGTTATCATAAACTTTGTAAATTGTTTCGTTTTAGTGTTTATTATTTGTTAGATTTTAATGTAATTTTAAACATTTAAGCTTTATTGTAATTTAATTTGTAGTCTAGTTTTTATTATGATTAATAATTGAATTCCTCGAAGTGCTCTTTCAACGTTGCTCCTTAAATATTCATATATACTCGTACTTTCGCTGGAATACGAGTGCAAATCAACTGATATACGATATTATAACCACCCTCATTTAAAATGCGCTTCGGTGTTTGTTTAGCGTTGAGACACTGTTTAACTCCTAACGAAATCTAATTAAGTTTGACATCTAAGCTATGCAATAATTAGTAGCTAGGTTTAGTTTAATACTTTGCTGAAACTACTTAAAATTCCCCTTTTTGCACCACCACCCTTTCGTGAATAGTACGCTGAGAATCTACGCAAATTCAAATATCTTTTAAAATAACGAAGTCCTTTGTTTAGATTTTCCTTGGTTTCTTCTACTGGAGTGCCACGCCCTGTGCATGCTGTAGTGCGGTGCATAGGTAGAGCATCACAACACTTAAAGCCTGCACTCGTTCCTCTGACGGCCCTCCGGTGAGATCTGTGTTGACGCTAGAACGGCTCTGTGGGGAATCTTCTGGGGTGCCGCCGTTTTTATTAGTCACCAGTCCGGAATGGATGTTGGTCTCACTATCCAGCGCCAGGCGCAATTTAGTAAGCTGCAAGGAATATGAGAGTAAGCATCTACGAAGGAAAAACTTTGGTTTTTCTTCATTTTTAGGCTCTACTTTTCTCACCAACTCATTCACTTTCTCTACACGCAATTTGGCCTCGCTGTCCGCATACAAAGCTTTACCAGCCGTCTTGGCCAGCGTCATGACATCCTCATTTCTCGGTATGCTGAGGATGGGCTCCGCAATGGACCCGATCTGATCGCTTGAAAGCGTTGTTGGCTCCGTTGAAATGGCCTCTAAACGCTGGGTCACAACTTCGAAGTGATTCACGCTGTTATTGACGAAAGACTGCCTGCTGCCCCATCGATTGAATGGTATAAAGTTACTTTTAATTGCGAGTTTTAAGAAAGAAATCATATCGTAGTTACCGCGACGGTGAGTGCTGTGGACTGGGAGGCAAACTCTTGGTGTTGGCACCCAGGGAGGTAACAATGCCCGGTATGGCGAGATTGTTGACCGAATTGACGCGCTTGATTCCCTGTGCCAGCAAACCTGTGAAAGTGGAGCGTTGTTGAGTCTCGAGACCTGCGATGGTTGCAGTGCTCTTTGCCATAGCATCATCCTCGTTGTTAAAAGCCGACAGAGCTTCTTCCCCTTCCGAAGCTCCATCGCAGCTGCCGCAAGCTCCGCTGCCAACATCGCCTCTTCCAGCATCGCCAGCAGGGATGCCACCCACTTCCGTTATGGTGAACTCAGGCGTAGCCGTCATGCCGGGGAGCACAGCGGAGCAGTCAACAGGGCCGCAAACTGTGGAGTTTTGGCACTTATTGACGCATTTCTTGTGGCAGCACATGTAGCAGTCGCGGCACTGAACGGCATCCTTGAGCCAGATTTTCTTGCCACAGAAATCGCATTGAGTGGCCCGTTGGAAGTGGGTCCGGATGAAGTTGTGCGTTCGTGTTTGACTGCTGGCCGCGTTGGCGCTGGCCGTAGAGGAACCAGCGTCGGTGGATGAACTGGACTTAATTGAAGCATTGTCAGTGGTCACGGACCCACCGATCTCCTCGGCGCGCTCAGAAATCGACGTGCTTCTGAGAAAACGAAAAATGCTTCAACTAAACACAACTGTGAGGTGCGACTAACCTGATACTGCTTTTGATCCCCTGCCTGGATGCCGGGTCACTTGTTTGCAGATTCGGATTGCCATCCCAGGTGAAGGCGAAGAGCACATCGCCGAAGCAGAGGTTGGCGTCGAAGCCGGACTGCAGGTAGAGTGGATGCGATTTTCTAAAAAAAGAAGCAGGAAATGATTGGGTTTTTCCTCTTTCAGCCTCTTCTTGCTTCTGAGATTATCTCACGATTTCCCCCCTACTTACAAATCATGCCAAATGGGTGGATTCAGCTCAAACGTTTTCAGAGACTGCGTGAGGCTGGTCTCACAGCATTCGGCCAGCAGCGAGTGCATGGAGATGTTGACGAAGCCCAGAAGAAGGCTCTCAGCCGGACACTTTCCGTAGACGCAGACGTTGAGGAACTTGCACCGGGCATCTAGTTTAAACTGGGACAAATCTTCCATTTGAATCAAGCTGTTTATCGCCGCGTCCACCGTCGAATGCTGGTAGTAGTGCTCCACGTCATTGACTCCCTCTCCGGTGGTCATGCGGATGTTCGATTTGTGCTTCTCCTCCAGTTTGGTAGCGGTGATTTTAGATTTCAAACGCGCATCCTCGTTGGCGGCGTCCTTGTGGCTGTCGCTTGTGTCTCGACTGATCGTCTTCTTCAGAGCTTTGGCAATCAGCTTGGATTTCTTGGGCGAATTGGTAGGCGTGTTATTCAAGCTGGACTCGCTCGATGTGTGGCGGTCAGCGGAGCCGGTACGACCCACTGTAGTCTGCTTTCCACTCTCAGCCTCAGAACCTAATCGGGCGGTTCCATAGCCGGTGCGAAGGTCACCCAAATCCTCGTAGAGTTCCAAGTCCTCCAGGATGGCGTCGTTGCGTATGATTCCGGGCACCACACGTTCGATGCGCAAGCTGAAGCCACTGTTCTGTAACGTCTTGACCACTTTGGCCACCTGCTGTATGGAGGCCACACGCTTGCCCTCGATCGCCAGCAGCACGTCGCCGGAGCGTAAGTTCGACTTACAAGCGGGTGTGTTAGGCAACACGGCCTCGATCTCCACGTGCTCCGGCTGCTGCTTGAACACGATACCAATCTGCTGGTTCTTGGCTTTGTGTATCTGGACGTCCAAGGAGACAACAACGTGGCGGTCGTCCTTCTGGCGCGCCTCCACAAAGGCGAATGAAGCCATGGTCAGCGTGCAGTAAACGTCTGTGATCCGAGCGGGACACGAGAGGCGTGACAGTTCGGACACCTTCACCTCCAGCAAGCCATTCGGCTGCAGGTCGCCGTCGCCCACCTCGTCTTCGGGGGTCTTGTGGAAGAACGGCTTGTAGCGCAGTTTGTAATTCGGAAGAGTGTGCTTGCGACGCACCGCTTTGCGAATCTGATTGGATATGAGACTGGTGATGTTCGACTGCATCTGGCGGCCTTGGTACTTCGATTCCACGGCCAGGTCAAGCTCGGGGTCGCCAAGGAAACTCAAGGACCAGTGCGTGTAGGGTTTGCGGGTGAACTGTAAGCGCGCCAAGCCCGACAGATGTTTTACTGTCAGAAGAAAATAATTACTGACCATCAGGACATAGAATGCAAATAATGATGAATGAGACCTACGTTTCAATGTCAGCGAGCCTTTCTTGCCCAGCACCATGTCGGCATCAATTGAGGTGCGAAAATTGCCTCTGTAGTGCAACTCCAGCAGGAGGTCCAGATTCTCGATTCGTCCTTCGGTGTCGTCGAGCTCCACGTTGTGGACGCGCAAGGTTTTAATCTCCGGAAATTGATCGCCTAGTTCCAGTTCCTTGACCTATTTACGAGAAGCAAAGAGAATCATATTTAAGATTAATTTCTTCAAGAATGAGACATTTTTAAGAAATCGATCTCTTGTGGTCGATCTGTTGATCGGAGGACAAATAATTCAGAGATTAGAAAAACTCTTGAAGAAACTGTTAATCGTATTCTTTTAAGTACTTATTTATCGTTTCAATTGTTTGTCGATCTGATTAGATCCAGAAAGGACTTCAAATGCGGTGTGCACTAGAAACTTGTTGCCAACACCTGATAATCATCTACAGTTTGTGACAACAAAACTTCCACAAAAAGAGAATGGATATAAAATAAAAGAAGAGGCTCTATAAAAAAGATACAATAAAAACCCACATTTTTACTTTATGTATACCGTACCGCCGCCAAGTGTGAAGGACCTTCAAGTACCTCCTCTTCCTCTCCCGCTCAACTAGCTTTCTGACATCGTGTTGTGTTGACATACTAAGCACCTTGTTAATTGCTTGAAATGGTAATTCAAGCCTCTCATTGGAATTCTTATCAGTGCTTAGCACAAATGGCTACCTTGGGGTCTACAATTCCTCTCTTTTGGTTGTCTACTGTTTTGTGTATATGCATATATTACATAATTTAGCGTCTGCAGTCAGCACTGAGTTCTATTTACATATGTGTGGTGATTTAATCTATTTTCTTTCATTTGTTTCAACTAGTACACGGAAAGAAATACATTTGCATAATAAACTCTAACGCAAGTTAAATTTTGAGAAAGCTACTGAGAAAGCAATTAAAATTTACGAAAATTATGAGTTACAAAGATCTCCTTGTTAATGTTTTAGTTCCGTTAAACTCAGGCACTTGGCATCAGGCATTTAGTATTGTAGTTTAGTACCAGAGATCGAAGACACCAAAGAATACATGAACAATAACTTCCGAGAGATCAATCAAATATCAACTTGGTTCGAAATAACGTCCTTCGAAAATATAATATTATCCGTGTTTGGCAAAAAAACCATTGATTTAAGACCAGAGACTAACCTAATTCGCATCTAACAATTTGTCTCTACGATAGCTTGTTTGTTTTTTTTAAATCTTGCTCTTTGTTGTCTGTGTTTACACATCAATCCGTTAGTTGCTCTGTTTATCAATCTCCCTGCCTGCTTTGTAAGTTTCGTGATAAGAGTTGTTCAGAGTCGACTTACCGTCAGCTTATCAAACAGTTTTCCTGTCGTCGTCTTTGCAATAAGCTCGTCCAGTTCGAGCGAGAGCTTACGATAAAACCACTTCCGCACGCGATTCGAGTGTTTCAACTCATGGAAAAGAAACTGCATAATGAAATTGATAGCCACCAGAGGCGCTGTGCTGACGTCGCGTGTTGCACTGGGAGCAGTGGGCGTGGCATTAATGAGACGTGCCGTTTTCTGTATGTCCTGCAATCATAAAAGGCAGACACATAAAAGAAGCCTTCAAAATGTTGTCCTGTTCGGAGCAAGCAACACTCACCTTTGGCAGGGAGTACTTCACATTGATATCGCGTTGCTCTTCACTCTCATCGGGAAGTCTGCAGAACTTGAAAAATATGTAGTACTGAACAAGCAGCATGATTCCAGCCCCGAGAGCCAGTGAGATGAGACAGAATAGAAGCAGCATCGTTAGATCCATAGCTGGTCTTGCTTATTTAATTCTTTCTTATTTCAATGTGTCTAAATCCGAATCGCATTCAGTTATTGTGGACCTGTGGACAGTGTGGGCGCTGTTCCTCCACCAGAAGTTATCCGTTTGCACTACCGACTTCGAACTCTGGCATTGATTTTTCGTTCTGGGAAACTTTCACTGCAGCATGAGATCTTATCGCGTGGCTGCCTTTTTAATAACCCCCAAAATAATGGACTCAGAAACAACCCACCGAAAAGTCTTCACCAAATTTTCAATCCTGCCCTAGCGAGTGCGTGCTTAGAGTCTGACTGTCGGGTATACAAGCGCGTCTACGACTGGCTGCAGTAAAAGCAGGTCCCTGACGATGGCCCAGAACGTGGGGTGCGTTTCGCACAGAGCTCGGCAGCTCGAAGCCATGTTAATCGATAACTGCGCCGGAGTGTCGTGCCTCGGCGAACAGCTGATTTGGAGCAACTGGACGAAAGAGTTGCTTATTTGCTGCTATAGTCACGACAGGCGACGAACTCAGGAATGCAACGTGGGCCAACCCGGTCGGTCCGTCCGTCCGTCTTTGGCCGGCAGGTGAGCGCTCCGTAATGTAAACATAAACAGACAGATGGGTTTGTTTATTTTCACGTTTCATGGCAGAGAGTATTTTCACTTTTTAGAAAGTTATTTGTTTACATTCGTCCAGTTCTCGGTGAGAATTTAAATCGGGGCAACCAGAATATGAAGAGAGATGTTTAAAAATATTCGTCAAGAGTTCAGCTTGAGAGTGACTTTATTTTAAATACTCGCCTTCCATCTAAAATAAACTGTTTTACTGGATTGTACTCATGGTTATTTTTCATTAAATACTTAAACTACGCGTTTGAGGAGAAATTCTCACTTCAGAACGAACTTCTACAATACACATAAGACCCAAAAATAATAGAATACAAGATTACGCAGAACAGGGTTCAAAAATGCTTTCTTCTGCGCATTTACGTCACAATAGCAAACCAATACAGCTGAACTGTTAAATTTGTATACATTTTGCATACAAAATTGTAAACATTGCAGTAAAATTTTATATTTTACATTAATTTCTCGGTTTTAGAAATAATAACGACATACTATAGAAATATACGATCTGAAATCTCAACCCCCAACATATTATGTCCAACAATCTCAGAATGGATTAGTTCGGCCAAAATAAAATGATTACGACAGAGCATGTATTAAAATCTGCCAGCGCAGTTACTCCAGTTACAAAACTTTTTTCCTATCCTTCTTGGATGGCGATGGCAATTAATAAATAAATACCTATTTTGTAAATGTGGTCATAAAAGTAAATTTTATTGACATTATTAACTAAACCTTAGAATTTACATTTTATATTTAAATTCAAAACTTAAAAATATATAATAATAAATTGACTTATGTATATTAACATACAATAATTGGAAAATTTTTACAATATTTTAAAGAAAATCAGGAGCTATGTACCAGTATTACATAGCTTCTGCTTTTTTTTTTGTTAGCATTATCCACAATGTCTTTATTCAGATTCCTGATTTTAAAAAACATTCTGGCCCGGAAGAATAACTTTTTTATTTTGATGTCGCAATGGATTTCGGAAGCTTGCTCAATGTGTTTTTCTCACGTTCTGCAGCCAACACTGGATTCCCAGCATGTGGATCATATATGGACGGAACGGCACCCACGCTTCAGAATCCTCTGCTTGGCAAATCCTAATAATTTAAAGCTTTTAAATACTGAATAATAGTAGAGAAACTCCTTTTCTTACCCATTTCAAACTGCATATTATTTTCTTGTCTGCAAAAACTAATCCAAATTCGCATTGTTTTAGTGTCGGATGGAAATGGAAGAAACTGCACATATTCTGATTCCATTTTCCACAGTTTTTCACTCTGCACTACATTATTTTTTATCAAATTATATGTTTAAATCACGAAAGTTACTATATATCAATGGCTTTGCCTATGGCTCTCACAAAAATGTTTGCTATTGTGACGTCACACACGGTTGAAACCGGTTGTAAAATTTTTCGAGATCGAATAATGGACCTGCGCAATGCGTAATCTTGTATTCTATTATTTTTGCATAAAACCAGATAAAGGATGCCTTTTTTCGAAATCGAAATAATTAATCGAAATAAGCTTTCGGCCTGGACGAAGCCTTAAAAACTTTTCATCTGAATGAACTTATCTATCTTAATTCTATCTTAGAAATTATCTGAAGACTTCTACATTATAAACTGACTTTTTGTTTTATATTTAAGGAATATAATTTGGTTAAATTTAGTCAGCCTTTCAGCTTCATATTATTCAATATTTTCTATCCGCAACTTCACCAGTTTTAAAGATGAGGACCATCATTTAAAGCCTATCATATCTTCGAAATAAAAACACATTTAATAATTCTTTTCGATTTATTTCATTTATTTGAAAAAATGTTACTTGTATTTTATTTGCATTATTATTATTATATTTCATTCATTAAATTTACTATTTCTATTTTCATTTATGATTATTTCTAACAATAATTTAACTAAATGTTCAATCGTCTCACAATGATCGTCATCACAAGCAATCATCATTTTAGCATCATAATAATAATCGCCATTATCATCTCTATTCTGGTTCATATATATGTAAGTATGCAAGAATGCGTTTTGGACAAATTGTTGTTAGTTTCTGTTTCTTTTTGTTTTGTTATGCGAAAAATATTTCTTTTCTTATAGAAATTCTATTGTAGAATAACTACACTGAGTAGCAAACAGATAAACAATTATAACATAAAAGAAAATAAAGTAAAAAGAGAATAAAAATAAAAGAGAATAAAAGCAAAGCGATATAGTTCACTCTTAATGACGTCAATGCATACAATTACATAATAAATGATTAAAATACAAATGAAGATATTGCGATTACTGTAAATAAAGAAAATTAAACGATTTAGAAACGGAATAAAAAAGTGTTCAATTAAATTTTAAGTCTCCAACACTATTTTAAAGATCTTTCAATGATTTTAAATTTATTAAAAGAAGTCTGTTTAGAAACTTAAAAACATGAAATAAATTCTTAAACTAAAGCTAAAAGATTGTGGAGACTCTCAAATAAAATAATTATAATAATAAAGAAATAAGAAAGGTAAATAAAACAACTAAAAGCATTGTTTAAAGAGGAAAAACAAAATAAACTCTTTAAGCTCATTGACCATATTATTAAAGAACCAATGAAATCACAAAACTGTGAAAATAACTAAATACAATGATTTCTCCTAGAATAAACTGTACACTTTTTTGCCGATCCTATTTTAAAACGATTTTTAAAGTTGAAAATGTTCATTTATGGATTTAGGCTCAATGGATCTATTTTACATTCCGTATTCCTTTTAGTTTTAAATAAAAACATAGAGTTGTCTATTATAATTTAATATTTATTAATTTATTTAAATTAATTCTAAATAAATATGTACATAAGCATATATTGGATATATGTATATACGTATAAATATTATGTTCTTTTATTTAAGAGTGTTGGTAAAGAAGAGACTAAAGGAATTAAAGAATTATTAGAAGAAAAGTGTCTTGAAAAAGTAATAAGATGGTTTGAGTTACTATTGATGATTAAAAGTGTTGTTCGAGTCAATCAAGCGAAAACACAATAGAATCTTTTATCAAATTCAAATTGAAAAGCAAATCTAACTAAAAACGGGATTCTATATAATTCTGATTTTAAGCTCGACAGAAATTCGCAATGAAACAAATACAATGAAAATTTCTTAATTTAATAGTCTTTTAGTTAATTAAAGCCTTAGTTAGTGAAATGAGAATTCAACTCGAATGGAAACAAATAAATTCATCGAATCGAAAAGTTTCTAGTATACAGGAAAACCATCGAATTGGTTTCTCTTATTTTTGTTTTTCTATTTATTTCGCAACTACAATTCGTTTGTGAAAAAATGTTTAAAAATCGTACAAAGTTAAAGTTTGTTCATTAATTAATTAATATTTTTTTTTTGCTTCTATTCTTGGATTTACTTTAAAGATTCTTCAGCGATCTGGTTGCACTTTCTTCTTCTACTAATCTCGAGCATAGCTATATTATGACTTTTTTCTTTGTTCAGCGTTCTTTAAAATAATTGAAAACGTTTTCAAACAGATTGTAATTAGATTGTTTTTCGAAATTAAAATTAAAATTTTTGATATTCATGGTATTTTTGCATGATTTTTATTTCTTACTATAATTAATTAAATTAGGTATTTACAGTTATTTTTAGCTTATTGTAAGAAAAACTAACGCGTCGCTTTTTATGTTTCTTGCTTGTTTGAACCTTAAGGTTTTTCTTTTCTTTTCTTGGAATGAAGCAGATTTTTTCTTTTTTTTTAACTGGAGTGAGTTACTTTTAAATATAAAAAATTATTTATTTACGGCTCTATGCTTTAACTTTGTTAATATTCAATCAAAGCAGTTTTTAGTGTGTAGTTTTTATTTAGAAACATTTATTGATTTAATTTATTTTATTGAATTTTTTTTTTAATTTCATTTGGAAACGCATACAAATTCTTACATTATTTAATTAATGTTGACCTTGTTGAGTTGTTCTTTTTAACGCTTTACTTAAGAAATTAATTAAGATTGAACCTAGTTTAAGTAATTCAATTTTTTTTTTTTGGTTTTCTTTGAAGGCAGGTGTTTTTTATTTGGTTTTTGTTTTTACACTTTCTCTAAATATTTAATATACAATTTATATATAGTTATTTATGTGTTTTATATATGTACGTACTATATGTATTTATGTAAGTATGTATGTATGTCAGTTTAATATGAATGCGCTAAATTAAGTAATCTTATCTGACTGCTGACCTTGTATTTTGTTTTCCGGGCACATTTAAAAATGTGCTTGAATTTAATTTCTTTTTAATATTTAGTGTTTTATGTATATACATACGGCAAGTTTTGAGTTCTATAATTCATTTTAGCTTATATTAATTTTACCATTTAAACATAATTTTCGCTTAATTTATGTGTTCTTTTTTACTGTGTAGTGTTGTTTAATTGTATTTTGTTCTTTGGTTTTTGAATAGAATTTTACAAGTTGCATGTTTATTTAAATATTTGAATATCTAAAAATGCATTAACTAATTAATTAGGCTAGTTTTCATCATTGGCTAATATAAGTTAAATTTTAATTTATTAGAAATGCTAAATTAATTCTTTACATATATATAAATCTTGTGTTTTTATAAAACAACGCCGTTCATCAAAGGAACAGATCGAGCTTAGTATCTACTCGGTTTCTTGTTGTCGGTTTGCTTGCTTTGTGTTCATGGATGTAAGATGTGTGTTTATATGGGTTCAGGGCCATGGGGTAGGGAGGAGGGGGTTGGGAGGGAGGGTTGTAGTCTTGTTTGTGTTCTCTTATAGTTGATGATGGTTCATAGACCAATGTAAATCTCTTTTGTTGCCTTCGGTTTTGGTTTCTCATTTGAATGTATGAATATTTTGTAAGTATAAAAAATTTGTTAGCTTCACAAAATGCTCGGTCATCTATTTAATTTTAATTTTATTTTATTTAGTTTCGTAGTTAGTAAATGCTTCGGTCTTGAAAAAGGTTTTTAATATTTCATAATAAAAAGGTTTCATAGTTTAATAATTACTTATTATACGCTTCATACGTCGAGAAATGTTTTATACACAATGAAAGTAATGCTTAATATTTAGAAATACATATATGTTTAGTGTTATTTGTATTCGCTAACTTCTTTCCGTATGCTTGGAGAGAGTTGAAGACGATTTTAAAAAATAATTGATTCCGTTTTAGACGATTTGATGACGATTTTCAGTAAAATAAGCTAAAGTGGAATAATTATATGATTTAAAACAAAAACTGTTTAAATTAAGTGTGTAAAAATCTCTTTTTTTAATTGAGTTTATTTGATTATTCATTTTGTTACAATTTTTTTTAAATGGCACACAAAGGAACTGAAATATGTTGCTGTGAATTTAAAGTGTTTTTAGAAGATGGTTTCAAGAAATGGTTGTTAATTGAAAGAAATTCCTGAAAAGATACTTTAGAAATCTTTTAAATTGAGCTGCTTAATTAAATACCAACCAAAATAAATTTTAGGGAACTCAAAAGAAAGACTTTCAAATAGTAGCCTATGCTTTAGGGATGTGCGGATGACGATCATATTACAAATTTTGCCATCCATTTCTAAAGTAATTTTCGGATTTAATAACCTACTCGTATATAATATGTATCAGTTGGCAGATAAGGTGAAATCTAAATAAAGCGTATCATCTAAGAGTCTGTTCGGAAATCAATGGTCGGTTCTTTGAACACTGGGTAAATGAAAAAATCTTGCGGGCAGTTTTGAATAAGTATCTCTGAGATTAACCCTTTGGCATACTGTTCAATATCCCCAGCTTCTACACTCCCAGACACAATATCGCTACTTTGTATATACTGGCCTATGCAAACATCTTGACTCTTCCGACGAAATCCTGTCAAGATTAGTTTTCGGTAAGAAAATTCGTTCTACGACAGTTAGAATGAGCTAGCATTAAAATGGGTTTAAATTGTGCGCTGTTTTTGTTACTGTATTATTATTTTATTTTTGTTTTTAAATTATCTTTCATTTTTTTATCATTTCGAACCACTTTTGTTAATGAATTTGCATTTAATTATTTTATATACAGCTTTTTTGTGGTTTTACTTCACAAATCGTCTCCTGAACCTTATTATGAACCCATGTTTATTTCTAATGTGTATGAGTGACGTAATCTTAATATTAAAATTTTATTTAATGTTATTTTTTCTGAAAACTATTCCTATGTTTTTTCTTGTTCTCCGACTTCTCTGCTTCCGACTAACGGTCTCTGTCTATGTTTATGTTTTACTTGCTATGAAATGGTATAAAATCTGCAAACTTGTTTACTTTAGCTGAGTAATTTTTGCTATCTAATGGATTATTTTGGTTAAAAACTGTCTTATTGCTGTTAATTACGAAATGTATGCTTATAAGTTAGCTTACAGTAACAAATCGTGGCATCGACTAAGCGGATTCCTAACGCTGTGCCTTATCTTCTAGTATGAAGTATGTTTCAACTGTACGATGTACGATAGCTCAAACTAGGAAGAGGATGGCCCAAAGATGGATGGGTCTATAAGGTGGATTTTAGCGAGAAAATCCTCGAAAGTAAACAGGAATTCAGCGGAATGAGTAATCGTAAAGCTATGTATACCTTAACGCGTCCATTAGTACTACAAACAATGCCTTGCATAACTCGCACATATATTTCTCTAAATAATATAGGATAGTATAGTGTAACAGGAAACATGTGGATAGATTCTTCTACAAATAACTGTTCTTAGGATAGAAATTGAGTACTCAACAAAATATTCTTGTATTGTATTTAAAAAGTAACAATTTGTTTTCGTTTAAAGTATTAGAAGTTAACAATCTTTGGTTTTTAAGCTTTTAAGATCTTTAAGGTAATGTAAAAGTTCAACAATTTTAGCTAAATGTGTTTAAACAATTTAAGGTTTTCATTTCAGGTTTGTCAGAAGGTGGTTCCAAGTTTAGTAGTCCTAAAATATCAACATAATCAACGAGCATATTCAAATAAATTCGGTTCCTCGGTAAAGTGTACATTTTACTATATAACTGCTAATACTTTCCATAACTACGTAATTCTCTTTCAGCGATATTTTATTTATTCTTACAGAGACTCTTATTTATTTATTTCCTATGTATTTCTGTCTATTACATTGCTTACGAACGATTTCTGCTTAACTCTGTATTTTACTTTAACTATGGACATTTAAGATCAATTGAAATCCCTCCATCCTCCATTAGAGATGGACACAAAAATGAAAAATACCAATCACTATTCAGTTATATTCAATGCTAATAAATAATAAAGCAGAGTCTGAATTTAAATCATAGGAACTTAAAATTAAGGTAACGAGGATAACTTCTTCAAAGTAACCTAATGACAATGATTCATGGTTGAATAACGTTGGAAAAATTAACATTCTTAAGAATCTTGGAATATTTAATGACGTTGAAACTTGCTGCGTACGAAACTGAATCCTTTCAATTCTTTCATATAGTCAAATGTATCATGATTTTGAAATTATGTCCTTACTTAGAATGCATTTCTATCGATTCTCTCATAGATTCATTATGCAGTATTTCAATAAAGAAGAATTTCTTCAAAGAAAGAAGAAGAAAGAGTTGAACGCATCTAAAATGGGTTGTACGATTGATTGATTTAACTGTTCATTAAAATTGGTATGTTGTCGTTGCCAGACCTCGTTTCTTGACTTCGCTTGGATTTTACTCTAACTTGAACTTTATACTATATGTGTATATATTTGTTTCGCTTTCTTTTCAGTTGCTTCATAAAAACGCGCGCATAACTTCTAAGGATGAACAGGAAGGATCGTGTAACGTGTAACGAACTTAAGCAGGAAGTATTTCAGAGATTAAGTTATGGATGCGTGTATAAAAACCTTTTTCAAACATGTTGCAAAATCGTATTCATTACTCGCTACTCTTCTAGATTTGGTACTTTTGTGTCTTTTCTTTTTACAGTGTATTGTAGAGATGTTCCTGTTGTGTTGTTGTTGTTGTTGCTGCTGCTGCTGCTGCTGCAGTTGAATATGGATCTCCATCGAAATCTCTCTCGTGTCGTTTATGATATATTTCGTGATCCGAATATATTTTTGTGGTTGCTATAGTTGTTGTTGACCTGGTAAGTGTCTCTGGATTGTTCCTAAACCTTATTGGTATCGTCCTAGTAGTAGTAGTAGTTGTCGTTGCTGCTGTAGTGTTGATGTCGCTGTTGCTTTTGTAGGTGTTGGTGGTTGGCTGGTCATCTAATGCATTCACCGACGCCGACGTAGGCCTCACCGTCGGTGATATTGTGTCAAAGTTGTGGTCTAGATTCGGTGCTGATAGTGAGAATGTGGCCTGATGCTATACCCAGATCTGTTCCCTTGGATCACGCGGGCGCAATCAAAGCCTTTGCTAGCACCAATCTTCCTCGTCTGAGTCGGAGTGTCGTGCATGCAGGCCACCTTTCGGCTTGTAGCCATTGAGAACCGGCGACGGCAAGACACGCCCCGTTCTGCCCATAGCCAGCGCCTGCTCGAAGGACAGCGGAGCTATGTATTCCAGTCTGGGGCGGCAGCGGCGATAATTACAGAAAATGGTTATTGGAATTACACAGCGAGTGCTAACGCTCGCTCAATCACCGCTATCCGAGAACTTACCTTTCTCTTTCCATCTCTCGCTCGCGATCCCGTTCGCGCTCGAACAGCTCTCGCTCCCGGTCGCGGTACTCGAAGCGCAGATCGTAGTCGCCGCGCAGTCGGTCGCGGTAGCGCTCTCTACTACTATAATAAATGTCTCTAGGGTCTCGCAGCAGATCGCGGTGATGAGGCAGCGAGTGAACACTATGAGGTGTCGAGTGATGTGTCTGTGAGGAAGAGAGCGATGATTTTAAGTTGGCCCACGTTAGACCCTGCTTGGACTTACATGCGTTGGACTTGCATTCAGCTTGGGAAAATTGATGTTGGTCGGTTTGAGTTGCAGCGTCGACGGTTTGCTCGGCGTGGGCGGTAGTCGTCGCCCGGCGCCACCTCGTCGCGACGCCAGCACCGGGTAACTGTGCTGCACATGAGTGCCGCCTGCGAAAGCGAACCAAGGTCAATAAAATGGCACTGCGGTCAACAAAACAATGTTGCTCAGACATGTGGAATGTTTGAACAGAGATGATATTGCCAACAAAAAACCAAAAACATATAACGATCTTCATTTCGTACACGAAAACATAAAGAAATGTAAGTTTACAACAAAAAGTTTTTATGATACACAGTGCGGGTTTTTTCAAATATTTTTTTTTGTTTTATGCATGCAGCGAACGAAAAATGCTGGAATGAGCGAAAAATGGGCGCGATTTATGGCATGACAAGCTATTAATTTAAACTTAAGAAAAACGGAATTATACAGTATAATATTATAATATATACAACATATAATAAATGAGAAAATATGAAGTCGGTTAAAAGGTTAGAAAAAACTGAATTTGTTTGAGAAAACAAGAAAACTTCTGAAATATAAAAGCTTTGTAAAAGAAAAATTTTTTTAAAAAAAAACATTTCTCAGAACATTCAGAATTAGTAAACGTTTTTATAATTTTGAAAAAACTTAATTTTAAGAGATAAGAATTTCGTCGTAATAAAAATTTATTTGATTTTCCTAAATGAACTGATTACTTTTTCAGGTTTTCAGATTTATATTGGAGTAGGCATTAAATAAATAACTTTAATTTTATATTCCACTTCCGATTGTTTCGTGGATTGGATATTTGGAAAACTGCAAATTAAATTAGTTTAGGTTCTTCATCTATTTTCTGATTTATCATCACGATCATTTATATAACTGAATACCGCTCTTAAAGGAGTCATTCAGAAATTGTAATCAGTTACAATTGTGTGAAAAGCAGAGCCGTAAATGATTTAGCACATAAGAAGGCTTATAAAGTGGTGAAAAAGAATCACTATCCGTGGAGTTGGATTGCATGATTGTCCACAAATTCAATTTTCTGAATGTCCTTTTGA
The DNA here is from genome assembly GCA_949629155.1 of Myopa testacea. NCBI lineage: Eukaryota > Metazoa > Arthropoda > Insecta > Diptera > Conopidae > Myopa > Myopa testacea. Next base: position 18,424,563 of record OX451345.1, read on the forward strand.
TATAAAGTGGAAATATATTTGCGACGTATTAATTTTAGTCATGAATATGGATTCTTAATCTTAAGTTTGTACGAAGGATTTACCGACACAGTAGAAAAAATCCATCATCACGTCCATAATCAGGAATTTGGATAATAAATTTCTGTTCCTAAAAATGAATTTCCAAAAAAATATTTTTTTAAAGCCCAGAAATAGTGGTATCTTTTCGCCTAACCGAACCTTTATGAAGGGTGTACACTCTGCCCCGCCATTTGAAGGATATGGCATACAATTTCGCAATTGGGAGGAAATGGCACTAAAATCCCGCACCGTGTAAAATAGGTTGATACCACGGGGACTTTAAATATGAAAGGTCAGTATAGTGAATGGATTTAATTTGTTTTTCTAGTAGTGCCACAGAAATCTCTTATGTGAGTTAACGGACTACGCCCATTCTTCTCAGGGTATATAACCTTAATACTAAATGTACATAAGTTCACTTTGTAGTTTTGGCCAACTGCAATCTATTCAACGCAAATCTTTGTAGAAGTTATATTCTTGAGACTGGCATGAGTGGTATGTACTATAGATATAATATAGTCTGTCTTAATTTAGTCTGTCGTTCTAGTGCATAACTTTTTACTATTCACTTTTTCATTCCAGGCGCCTAATAAATCACAAAAGGCATACGTGGGAGGAGCACGCCCATTTTGGGTAGAGTAGATAAAGGATTTAAAGTTTGTCCTTTCAAAAAGGTTCCTTCGGGCTTAGTATATAAATTGGCATGTCTTTAGATAGATGTTTCATTAAGGCGCCTGTGTTTGTTGCTTCTCAATCGTGATTTCCACAGACAGACGGACAGAAAAGATAAATAGGATCAGGAGGTGGAGCGGTATTATTTTCTATACCTGTCACGGCAGGACAACTTAATATTTACTCTCCCCTTTTCGTGTATGAGTTGTAAATATAGAGTTAAAATAGAAGAATTCCTTTTCTTATATGTTTGTTTGCTTTTAAAATGGGTTGGAGGTCGGATAGGATTTATGATTTTGATAATTCACCGAGATTTCAATTATATCCACTTATTAATTAAACAATATATACACGTACTCTGAAAGTAAGTACACATACATATGTATTTACATATATACAAGGTAAAAATTACACACACACTCCCGCACACGTACACACTTAAACTGCATCAAAGGAAAGTAGACACAAATTTGGAAAAATAAGTATTGCGAAAGTGGTAAAAAAAACGGAAAATTAGTAAAAAACGCAATACGAAACGACAATAAAGTGGAATTTGAAGGTGGGTGTGTAAACATGTAAATATTACTTATGCAAGACGTACGTAAGAACATTAGTATTAGTTACTATGCGTGTGTGTGTGTGTGTGTGTTTATGTGTGAGATATGATGAGTTCGTTGGGTTAGTAAAAAAAAGACTATTATACAGAAGTACTGATATAATGATTGTTCGGCCAGGCTGGATGGCAGACTGACTGACTGACTGATTGATTGATTGACTGTCTGACTGTTGGACTGTTCGACTGACTGGCTGAATGACACGAGAGTGACAAATGACACGAAACGAACTGAATCTGGTCGCCTTTGATGACAGGAAAAGAAAAGAATGAATGATCGAACGAAGAAGAATGAGCTTGTAACGAAAGAGAGAAACAAAAAGGTACCCATATCAATCCCATAACCAAGTCTATCTCTCTCACGCATCTCCTCAAGTCGAGCGGGACTCGGCGATCGTGATCTCTGACATAGACTTGTTGTCCCATACGTGGGATAAGGCAGTTGAGTGCGCCTGCGCGACAAACGGTCACCGTAACGAGAAGGCGAAGGCGAACGAGCCGGACTTGTCGATGCTGACCATGAACCTGTACGCGGGAGGAGGGAACAGAATTGTTGGTTGTCATATTGATATACATACCATTGCTATATTTCCATAAATATATTTAAAAACGATATATAACATTCACATGGGAATGTTAACGAACGAAAACTAAAACAAAACTAGGACCAACAACAAAATAAACACTTTTGCAATAATTCTTAGAAATATACATAAGTAAAACAAATTCAAGTTATGGTTCTTGTTAGATTTTGAAACCTAAGAGAAGTAGAGAGGTTCTGAAATCATGGAAAGAAATTAAATTAAAAGTGATAGAAGAAGAATATATTATTATAGAATTTTCAAGTAGAATTAGATTTAAATAGAAATCTTTACAGGGTACAGCATAACTTGTAAAGTAGTTTCAGTTCAACAATCTATGTATAAAAATAAATTAAAACTATTTGATAGTCAGTTGGAAAAGAAGGATTTTTTAAACTAAAGTAAAAACTATAAGAAAACCATCACAAACGAAAATATATCTAGAAGAAATACGAGATTAAGTATAGCAAATAATACAGAAAACAAACTCAAGATAAAATCTGCTGTCTTCTGAAGTGAACTGATATAAACTCTTCTTTAATCACACGCGGCGCTTTAATTTTGATGAAGCTGACGTATCTTACGTCTAAAAGGTATTATTATTTATTATTATAACCACAAATTAAAAATTGTTGGCTTTCAGCTCTATCAAATGGTAATATGCATTAATATTTTTAGTGGAGAAAACATTATATTTTCTCTAAAAGTCTTGAAAAACAACGACTTTTGTCCACGATAAGATGAAGATTCTATAAAGATACACAAAGGTAATCATTAAGTGTAACATGAAGTTCTCAGAACGAAAACAATCCGCGATACAAAAGACAACATCTAAAAACGGAAATAATAATGTAAGTTAATAATACTCAATCATAACATCTGACAAGCATTTAATTTTGTGTATTCAAATTGAACTTTAAGCTATTTGTTACTCAATTGTATTGTTCATTAATATCTCATTATCTATTTATATAATTCGCAACTACTTTTTCAAAGTCGTAGTTACTTATATGTAAAACGAATTGATAAGAAAGGCTAAGGGTTTGATGTGGGTACTAAATATTGAACTAATTAAATAAATAGATAATTTTTTAATGGATTCTACAAAAGAGTGTCTACGTGTGAGTGTATTTCTGGTAATGTGGGTATGTATTAATGTGCTATGTCTATGAATATCAAATGACGTTTATTCAAAAAAAGCCAAAAAAGAGTTTAACCAAAATTTAAGCTCGTTTATATCTAAGAAACATTTGCTCATGGATAAGAAGTTGAGGAAATGATAAAATAGATGCAATACTTTTTATGTAAAAACACTAGCTTGGTGATAGAGCTAAATTATGATAGTTTATTGTTTATTAGGAATAAAAAATCTACAAAACTCCCCCTTTATTATTATAAGTTTTTGGTCTTTAGAAGAAATAATATCAAAACATAGACCATGTTTCACAGTCAAAAAGAGATACTTTGCTGGGACTTATTATGTTATTCTAACAATAAATGTTAGCCAATAAGATGACTGTTATAAAATTAAAATCACTATATTTAATTCCGAATTTCAATCTGCTTTTCACGCCATTATTCTGATTACGCATGGACCGCAAATAAGCATCTGAGGCAGGAGTATATAAAGTCTGTATTTTCGCCTTGATCGAATTTTCTAAAGCATTAACTGTCATGTCAATTGAGCTTTCATAATGCGCGCATTGCGCATCACTATAATCTTAAAAATGACATGAATAAAATCTCTATTGAACAGCGCTACCAATCTGTTCTAATTTACTTGTTTTTAATTGCTAAATATTTGGACATCTCTCGTCGATTCCACAGATTCTGATTCTAGGAATTAAAGCCAAGTGATCGTCATAAGTGTCGTTCTTTCCCCGATTGGGCTCTAGAACTGCTCTAGAAAGTGACCAAATCGCAAAATTCTGTTTTGTGATGAGGTTCATTTTTGTCTTAACACTTGGTTGGTGGTCAAAATGACCGAAATAGTCTCTAATTGTTAGTGTTTGATTAAACTTATTGCTATTATTATTGCTTATTCAATAGTTTTACACCCAAACAGATGAATTTAGTTTTCACAGAAACAGCAATAATAATGAACTAATAATATAATGAAGTGTCTTAGGTATGATTTCCAGTTTCTTATGCGAGTTCTATTGAAGTGTTTACAGTTACAAAAACCAATACTAATTCTACTGCGAATTACTCCTCACTATAACTTAAATATTTGTTTAATCTTAACGTACATATTGCACGATAGACCTCAGAATACTTTTATGCCAACAGTTTACAGAAAATGGGGCTGTTTTCTGTTGTGTGGCGGAGACCCAAAGAAAGGATGATTACATTCTTTTTACATACATAAAAGTATTCTATTCATAGAACCAACAAAAAAACAGTCTGAAATATTTGGAATACAGAATATTTTCCTAATATTGTTTATAGCAGATATTTTCGATGGCATTTCAAAAAAGTGTTCCGAAGGAAGTGTCAAAAAATAGGTATATTTTTTATAAAATATAAAACATGCTACGCCAGCAAAAACAGAAAGAACACTTAATTACATAGTTTTCTAAAAGTAAGACGGAAGAAGCAAACAGTTGGACAGCATAAGATTTATATAGAAGTATATTTGCTCAGCAGCAGCATATTTTTGCTTAACTAATTAAAGGGCTTCATCATTATATTGTATTATAAGGTTTGCTATACAAAAGTAAGATTTGCTATAGAAAAGTTGGTTACTTCTTAAAGAAAACAATAAATACCTCTTGGATAACGCGGATGCCCATAACCATGCCTAGGATGACGGGTCTCCTTGACCATCTCTACAACATTAGATACGGTATCGGAGAATCCAATATCATGATGTATGTATTGATGGCCTCGCCGTCTAGGACTTGGAGATCTGGCCAATGGAGATCCGTTGTGTCTGTGTATATCGAGTTCTTTTGTTACAATCTTGTTAACGTGGTGAGAGTATAAAGCATGTTGGTGTTGTTTGTGTGGACGGCTGCACAGTGCTGCAAACTACCCGATTCTCGGTCCTCGAAGGACGAAGCACCAAGATCGATTGCTGCATTGTGCAACACAATTCTATCCATACAGTACTCGAGTCAAGACTCGGCACACTGACAAACCTACCTCAGACTGGGTGAGCGCCGATGACCGTTGGTATACGCGTGTCCAGGATGTAAATGTCCAGCATCGCCACCGGTCAAGGATTCCTGAGAAGGATGTCGCGAAGCATCTTGCAGTTCCAGCATCTGAGACCAGGGTTGATTTCGGCCGAATTGAAACAAGAAAGCGGTTTAGTAAAATATTTATCTTTAATAAAGTTCTTGATATTACATACGAAAAATACTCATTCCAACACAATAAAACAAGTTTAAGGGTTTGGAATAAATGCAAGCTTTTAGGCGTAACAATAAAAACATATTAGACAGTTTACGTATTACTACTTAAATACTGAAAATATTAAGAGTTACGGAGCACATCGTAAATTCGTACAGTTAGATTATATTAGTTTTGCTTTGTAGCTTCCAAAATCGTATCTATATTCTTGCTAATTTAAGTTTTTAGTAAATGTTTATCTGTCCTATATTTATAAAATCGAAATAAAACTAAAATCAAAACTAAATTGAGAATTAAATCAGTCTAAGTATCAAAATATAATAGAAAAAAAGGAAACTGGAAAGACTTTTGTAGCAACTTCTAGTACAACATCTAAGCAAAGCGGAAAATACAAGCAAAGCGATCGGAAACGTGCAAATTGGCTTCTACCACTAAGTAGGAGAAGTAAAATAGGAGTAGCATAGGTATGTATGACTGCATATTGTCGATTAGTAAATGAAAAGCTCAATTGTCACGCAAAAACTTACCACTTTGCGTTCAAAGTACTTTAGTCTCTCGAAAGAAAATAATCATGGAGAAAATAAGCATCATGACAAGAAACACTCAAAATACGTTTAATGAAATGTGAGTTTCTAAGAGTTTCAGTGTTGTAGTGTAGATAGATTTGTGGTGTTCGCAGTTTAGTGCATGATTAGTTTTGAGAGTACGAGTATATTAGAAATGTATTACATTATCGTCACAAAGAAAAAGATTTGGCCGTGATTATGAACAGAGACAATAGCTTATATAAAGTACAAAATAATACTCTCTAAAAAAGTTGATATCTAAAGATGGAGAGATGAGTTTTCCAGCTAATTTAGCCTTTACGATCTTACGTAGATACGATATAATTTCAATGCCATTTGAAAATATACTCGTAAGTTTACATTTGTAAAATACTTCAGTGAAAAGAGATTTTTATATATTCAGGATATCATTTAGATATTTCCATATATTCAAGGGTAAACGTTGCGTAGTCGATAAGCTAGTTAGCTCTAAGGAAGGCTTTAATAATTTGCAATAATGAGAGTAGAGATAATAATCGTATCTGAATTCTCTTTACAGGTCATATATTGTTAATTTTTCTAAAGATTATTTAAATCAGAATCAGCTGATACCGAAAGCAATTTGGTGATGAGAAAATCTTAAATCTTGAAGCAAGTTACTTGTTTAGAGTTTCCAATGTCTCCTAATCCTTGATCAGGGTATTCCTCAATAGAGGTTATTAAAGAGGTAAAGAGACCCAACTAACATAATATGTACAAATTTGTAGTTCAGTGTCAAACAAATGTGTATAAAATAAATAATGTGCTAGTATTTACAATCTTTAGTAGCGTTTTCTACGAACTCTAAAAATAATGCTCTTGTAATAATAAATTTTATTACTAAAAGATTAGGACTATTTCATGAACTAACATTTATTCGAAAAATTGCATTTTTAAATACTGTAGCCTTAAATCAGCTTTTTGTTTCTGAAGGTTTGTAAGACCTATATAAAAACTGTGCACTGAATTAAAAAATGAGCGTTACGGTTTTCAGTTTTATATCACTACGAACTGGATTGCCAGATGTCTGGTTTTGACAACCCCGACTACACTCTAAGGATATCAACATCTCTACACTCGCCAAATAATCTCTCCTGATTCACAGTAAAACGCTTGTTACATCAAATTCACAACATTGAAAATACTTTGCTATAGCTTAAGCCTAAGTATGTGCTAAAAGAACAACTAACGACTATTTAGATAGATTTAGTGTATATAAAGTTATTTTTACGACTCTGGCTCGACGGCTGAGTTCACTGTACAGTTAAAGTTTAGTTTAGCCAACGACGGGAATTAATAGCAATTGCCAACTAATATCGACACAGATATTATTTATGTACGTATTTAAATTATAATTCTATATATGTAAGTCACACTCTATTGAATATAGACAAATATTAGCATTGATTTGATTTGGATTTGTTACCACTGGAAGTAATGCGTTAATTTTATTCACCTTTTTGTTTCTGAAATTATTTAGATAAGGAAAAACATATGATTGGTAACATTTATTATAAAGTTTTATATAAATTCAAATCTAAAAATGAGTATGATATGTGAATGAATGTGAATGCAGTTTAGGAAAAGTGGCTTCAACTTGAAATAGAGAAGTGAAAAGTTGTTAGAAGTTTTATAAATTCTGTATTTACACACCATATTTACTGATTTAATATATGTAAATAGTTTGTAAAGAAGAGTTGTATTATTTTTTTTTAAATATTTCTTTATATAAATACATGTACCCATATTGTACCCAATCGATATCATACGGTACAACAAGGAAGTATGATACAGTGCTGTACAACATATTATGATATTCGTTCAACTTTTCTGATAGAAGTACCTTTCTTATCCATAGACAAGATTATATATCAAGTATAAGTATGAAAGAAACCCAACATATAGGATCTTTAATATATTTATCGTATTTGATGACCGTACTTCATCCATTTATTTTACACTTTGTATAGACGAGTAAATACGAGAAAGTGCAATGATGAAGTATTGTATTATACAGTGCTTTATTCAAAGTGCAAATATAGGATTTATTAATTTATATTTTTATAATATTCACAAATTTTTTCAACATTTATACATCCGTAACTATTTTCTGAAAGATTAAGCTAATTTAACTTTCATAACTAATCAATTAGTGTCAGGACTAGATTACTTTATCTTGTTGGTGGTGGACCCATACACCACCATAGATGAACACCATGATATTATAGGGACACATTTTTAAATCCTTAACTATTTCAAGAAATTAACTTCTACCGAACTTTTTCTTCCCGTCTTCAAGCCATCGAAATCCATTTCGATTTTTTATCGTATAATGATATCGTATGTGATGCTGTTGTTGTTGTGATGATGGTGACCGATGAATTCGATCGATTGGCACAAGTTTTTTATGTATGTGATGTGAATACTTAGGAAATGAATTAAAACAAAAAAATTTACCTAAATGAACGCTTTCGTATCGTGTTCCGGCGTGCCATGGTTGCCAGACTACCGTGATCGGCATCACCATTTAGGTGCCCGTTGGTGGTGGCGTTGACCAACAAGTGTGTTTGCGAACTGGCCCCACCGTCGCCGTTCGGCTCAAAACTAATGGAGCCCTGGCGTGATCCTGCTTTGTCAAGAGCGGCCATGTCAAGCAGACAGTTGAAGAATGATTGTTTCTATGGTGCGCGATCCAATTGTGAATGGATTCGTAGGGTTTGGTTTGAAGCGGATCGATTCGATTCGATGCGATGCGATACGATGTGATGCGATGCGATGCAATGCGATTTGATTTTAGTTTCAATTTGATGTTGTTTTTATTTTGGTTTGTTTTTGTGTGTTGTTCACATATATGCGTACATATACCGTACATACACAATATATTGTATCGTATATAAATTGGTTGGTTGGAAATGCAAAATATTATTTTCGTTTGCAGGTTTTTGATGTATTAGTTGTTGTTGTTGTAGTTGTTGGTTTTTGGTTGGGCGTTGATTGATATATTTTGATTGTGTGGTAGTTTGTTGTTGTAATTTTTGATTTATTAGAGCGAAAATTATTGATGAACGAGCATAGAAATAGTTTGTTTTTTCATAAAATAAAGCATAAAAAGATGTTGAGATAAAATATGATTAAAGAGCATTCATTAAAAATTGTTGGAAAATTATCGAAATTCTAATGCTTAATGCGTTGAAATAAAATATTCTTTGGTTAGATTCGCAGGTATAAATGTTAAGGTAAAGGTAACATACAAGTACATATGGTATACTTGTATTCGGAGAAATGAGATATGAAATATTTACAAGGAATACTTTAAAGAAATATAAGTAACTACAAAGTAGAAGTAAGTACAAGACAACAAAGATGTGGATTAATCTGCTTTATGTATGCAGTATGTGTGTCTGAAAGTTGTGTATGTGTATAGCTCAAAATGCTTCAAATGCGAAATATAAATACTATAAAGTATCTAACTTAAATTTAGTGTTTATTTGTGCAATTGATTAGCATGATTTTTGTTGTTGTTGTATACATAGGTAAAATGTAGATATTTTTCAATTTCATTCAATATCATTTAATTTCAATCAAATTCATGCAATGGAAAAATATAATAATCTCGACCAATTTTTCTGTTGAATTCTAAGATTTATAAGTGGTTGTGAACTAAGAGAAGATTACAGAAACAATTAAGTCAAACTGAACACTAGCTGCAGCCTTTCACACACCTAGCATTAAAATTTAACCATGGCAATGATTTTAAGGAAATCAAAAGCAAGTAAATTAAGTGAAAAAATAATTAAGTGAACATAATTAGCTGGTATGATTCCGATATTAAATAACAAATGCTGTCGGGCGTTACGAACGACAGGGAAACTGAAGTTACTCTTTAAACTTCGGGTAATAAACTTTCGGTAACCTCCTGGTGTAATAAAATGTATCCGGATATCCGAGTAACACATTTCAGGAAGATTTATTAATTCAAAAATACAAGACTTTTATTACAAAGGATTGCAGATTATTCTTAATCTTTGAATGTAGTATTTGGTTTATATTCGATTTCGATATCGTAAGAAATCCTTATAAATTTATATAAGATTCATTCAATTCGGAATTTAAGATCGGACTTAAATTTAACAAACGACGTCAACGAAAGTTCTCGAAACTACCTCTAAATGGTGAAGTAAAGAATTTAAGGGTGTTAAACTGAGAAAACCTTGTATAAATTCTTTTTTAATTGACTTTTGAATAATTGTTTGGCTTGATACTCTATTCAGGTAGTTCATTTTTTTATATTTTTTTATAGTATATGCTTGGTTATCGAATATCCAGGAACTTTATATCAGAGGAACATAAAACGTTTCGAGAAATATATAAAAATAAAGTGTGAATAACATGAAATCAAAGTAGAATCTAGCAAAAAATATGGAACCAAAATGTCGTAAAATATATAATATGTCGAACCAAAATTAAGTTAGAGCAAAGTTTTTATGGAATTATTTCAGATACAACAGTATTGAAGTAACTGTAAAGCAATAGTGCCAAAACTCTGATCTATAAAAACAAATTCTCACCATAAAAATACGATAGATATTATTTAAAAATTCTAACATGCTTTAAAGTCGGTAAAAGTTAAACTTTAAACTTAATTGGAAGAGTTTTAAATAAAGAACCAAGTAAATTTAATAAAAACTAACAAAATAATATCAGCTGAATTTAAATATAGGACATACTTTTGTGGCTAACTATCTGTCGATACCAATTGTTAATAATTCGTTTCTTACAATAATTTCGAGTCTTACAATAATCTATATTATATACAAAATATTTACAATGTTTCTCAAGGTCATTATTTATATATATATACATACATATAAGTATATATATATTGTAGATATGTAATGAATAAAACTTTGAATAAATATAACTTTCTATATTCTAAGACCGCAGCAAAGACATAAAATAACCATCGTTCGGAACATTCTTCAAGGATTTAAAATAACTATGATTAAGTAGATGTGCTGTTGTGCATTTTTTAAAAACTGTGTAATCTATGTATGCAGGTATTCACTAGTGCCGTTGTAATAATATATTCGTATAGTTTTCCAATTATAAATAAAGATTGGACTCTGGACTATGAAGTTTTCGAAGTCGAACCGAATCATTAACAGAGGAATATTTTAAAGCGATCTGATATAAAATGGAAACGGAGTCTAAAATTCTGCCAATTATGTCGACTCGAAATACTCGTAATTTATTAGGTATACAAATAAGTTTCCGCGGTTTGTCAAAAGATGGCCCCACCAGAAGATTATGGAGAAATTGTCAGATGTAAAATGTAATATCCCAAGTTTCGTCATCCGGCAACACCATAACCTTAAAGTACTAGTGATTCCGTATCAGCATCACGTAATTTTTTTCCTACAAAAATGTCAAGTTTTGTGCCGAATAAGCATCATTTGCGGGAATACTTCCTTCGGAACGATATGAGTTCTTTAACATTCCTTAGTTTGCCCTTTGGTACCAGTAAATGGACAAACAATATCGCGATAAAAAACTACAACAATAGCTTGACCTCTATTGGTGGATCTTACTCGAAAGGTCACAAGGGTCATATCTCCTAAACTAAGTATTTGTAGATAACCTTAATTAACAGATTTTCTACGAAGCTCGACCAGAAAATTATTGAGTAGTCGTGGTTTTAACTGCCGAACAGCGCTTAAGAGGTTATTTATACAAGAGCTTATTTATACAAGTATATTTACTAAAACTCTACTGATTTACTTCTATAGCTATCATTATATATGTATATCAATTTATCTATCTTTATATCTTCTATATGTTAACTTCTATATACAATCTCTTCATCTACTCTATACTTCTTTTACCTTCTTCTAGTCCTTATATGTTCATTATAAATTCTGTGCATCATAAATGAAGGAAAATCTTTGACCTACACCTGTTCGTTTAATACGAGTCCTATTTAAATATAGTCCATTAAAGTCCTTCGGAATATAAATTTTTGGTAATTGAAAAAACATACCAGTATATCCATTATTGTGAGATGTTTTTATGTGAGCTGTACACTATCTATCTATATACACAAACATAGACATAAAATTTATTTATTTTACATGATCTTCACAATCCACACTATCCTCATATCATCATCATCATCATCAGAACCGTGAATTAACCATAGAAAAACATACAAACAATTAAAATACAGGTAAAAATGCTTTAAAACTAACAGGCAAAAATGATTCAAGGGACATTTTTTACATTCACGAGTACATTGTTAGCAATGTTAGCAGCTTTTGAAAGTATACTATATGAGTTTCAAGTGTGAAAAGCAGATTTCATTAGCACAAAATAGAAGGTAAGCTTTGTGGTTTTCATATCATGGATCATGGATTGCTTTTGACGCATGAAGATGGGAAATTCACAGGAAGGCTTGTTTTTGATTGCGGATTTCGGATAGATAGAATAAATATTATTGAGATGTGGATATTTATGCACATTCTATCAAAATGCATAGTTTTCTAGAGAAGTTAAATGTGAGGAATCTGATTATATATACGATATTTAGTAGCTGATATGTACCGGCTGATCATCTGCCGTTGGGCTATTTCCGAATTCGTCATCGTCGCGTTTCCTCTGCTTTTATATGGTCGTTGACCGTTAGTGGAATTTTGATAGGTTTTTTTGAGCACATTTGTTGAAATTTTGTTGAATTTATCATAAAACCGAAGCCGATTTTACAATTCGAATTTTTTCATTAAAAGTTATGTAGTATTCAAGGATTATAAAAAGATAAATAAATTAACATAACATCATTGATAGTACAGCAAAGACTATGAACAACTTAACGAATTAACTAAATAAGTAAAAATATTGAGTAAAACGAAAGATTTAGAATATTAATGAAATTTCGAATTTTGTCATGGACTCTTTTGTCATAGTCCCTAGATTCTGCAATTTTTTGTATCCAATCCAAAAACTCGTTCAATATTTTCAGTCTTAGATAACAGTAATAATAAGTATTAATAATATTTTTAAAATCTACTTATGTACTTATGTATGTATATAAAATTTGAAGCTACATTTTGTTTTAATAATGTTTAAACCAAATCTATGTTTTATCAATAACTTTTGTAAGTTACAAGATCTTTTAAAATATGTGCACTTTCAAAACTTTGCTATGGTCAACATTTCCAACCTACTTAACACTCTAAATCCAAAGCTAATCAACAGTAATCAACTTTTTCTTAGTAACTCAACGATGGATTACATGTTCTAATATAATTTATACATTTTACTTTTATTTGTAACTGAAGATCAAATCAAATCAAGTAAAATAATGTTAAAGTGGGTTTAGAGAAAATCTCAGGATGCACATTATTTATATACCTCCTTCCAATTCTGCAATACATTGTACATTTTAGATATATTTCAACAAGAAAGAAATAAGTTTGAGCATAAATAAATGGTTGTTGCATATAAACAGTGATGTACATAAGTAAATAGCAAATACAATTTATCCAAGTTAATAATATAGTTCATTATTGGTCCTACATTTATATTAATAGGTTGTAATAAAGATATATAAGTTCTCATTATATACATTATATATTAATATAAATATGTTTGTGCACAGTGTATAACGCCATCGTGTTTAGATGAAGCCTCTTTATATGAACTGTATACTAATTAAATTTATAAGAAGTGCTGATTCTATGCTGATATGACAAAAATAGTCATCGGTTGTTCAAAAGAATGTTTTAAATATTCTGAGGTATACCGATGTATGATTCATTCTTAATGCATTCTGTTAGGAGACACATTTTAATCTGTTTTATAACGTAGCTGATATAGTCTTTGGGTAGCTCATCATCATCTGTAGCTTTTGACCTCATTGAATAAACTTTCCTTATTTCATTCATGATTTAGATATCAGTTTGAAATTATAATATGAACATCGATGACTATTCTTGATTTTGTTCGTTATCTTAAAATACGTTAGAAATACGATTTGTGTCCATTATATTCATGTATAAAGAAGTGGTGGAAAAACATGATTTGTCTGAAAGTGTGCTTTGCAAATTAGTTCAAAACATTGGTAAAAATAGTTGGCACACTTAAATATAACGAACCTCTTTAAAATGTTTAAAATAAACTCCCTCATCTCTTTATATTACCCTTATTTTTATCTTTACAACCTCCTACATTTTCAAATCTAACTTTTTTAGTACCACAATTAATAATTTTGATCTTCCCTATCAACTAACTCCTTATATTATATATTGCGTATACATATGTACATATGTATACCATAGGTACCTAACCTCCTTATGACTTATTCAGGTAGCTTGAGACTTACCGGCATTCCAGAATCTATTTGGCCAAAGCGTGTGTTGCGCCATGACTCCAGGATGAGGAAGCCTGCGTATATTTTACCGACCGACAGCTTGCTCTTGTTTAGTTGGTCGATCGGCGGCACCAGCAGGTTCAGCATCTTCTTTGCCTGCAGAGGCCAGATATTTGTGATGGTATCTCGTAGTTCCGAATCGGCCTGGTCCATTTCTTCGGCTGTATACCAATGAAAAAAAAAGAGAGAGAGAGAGAACAAGTATTAAGTTGAACTATCCGAAGTCTCACTTGTGGCAATATTTAGATAAATTTGACCTCTTTCGATAGGTCTACATACCAGAACGCATTTTAATACTGAGGTTCTCACGTATCAGCGCGAACAGTGTTGTTGTAAATTGTACTCGGAGTTCGTCATCTAATGGCATATTCATTCGTATCAGTTTTTTGTAGGCGAGGCGATTGGGACATTTGTTACCGAACCCCAACGGAGGGTCCATATTCTTTAGCATATCATACATTTCCGTATAATGTATTCTACCGCTATAAAAAGTAGCGACGATTTTATGGATTAAAAACGGACAGAGCAATTGGCCAGGAAGGTTTTAAGATAGAGAAAAGTTTCATTAATAATTTCAATAGAGTATAATATAGTAAGGAATATCATAGAAATCGGTGGTGCTTGTGGTGATGGTGACTGTCCCGAAATAGATTATGGAGTTCCACACCAGCCAATAGATAAAAACACCAAGTTACAATGTTTACAATATTACAATAGTGAACTATGAAGGGTGATTTTTTTATAGTATATTACAAGGTGTATGTATGGTATATTCAGAAATTAGTTACTATAATAAATACAGATAGAAGAAAACAAGGACAGCGAAAATGTACACATTTAAAGAGTAAGAAAGTTGAGAAAGCTAATGTTACTGAGAGTTATAAGTGTGTAGATATAGATAGCAGATAGATATACATGAAGGCTTGGAAGTGAGTAAGTATTTACGAAAGTAGAAGAGCGTTAAAGCAGCGGTTTCGCTGATTGTATGGAGAACAGGATATAAAATGAAAAAACTTAGGAATTAAAAATGAATAATGAGAGAATGGTAAAATTACAGCAGCTCTGCAAGAAGCCTGTAAAAAGTGCTGCTAGTTATAGCAATTATTAAGCCGATCAAGCTGCTTGCTGTAACTTTAAATAACTTATCTTAAAATGAACTTTCTTAGAATACAATACATGAAATATTTTAAAGAATCGTTGTGTTTACCTTTAATTTTGTGATTTTTCTCTTTAATATGAAACAAATACGAACAAATAATAATCATTTAATAATTGAGTTTAAAAGTTGTGCGTGTTTGCGCAATAGTTGGAACCTTAAAGCTTTTACTGTGTGTCTTGTTGCGAAAGAACGTCGAAGGACGTTCTTCGTTAAACATAAAGTAGTTTTAAAGTTTGTTAAATTATTAAATTGGTACAAAACATACAGATATAGAGGTGTATATAAAGCAAACATATAGAGTATCAATTTGAAGAGCATATTTTGGCGTAATAAAAGTACTCACCGAAGGACAAGAACAAAAAGTGTCTGAATTTGAAAACGATCATAATATCGTAATAAAACTGAAATCGATTTAAAATATCGGAGGAAGATACAAAGAAACTCTAAACTGTGGATCTACTTGGTTATAAAACCCACAGATTATTTTAATACAGAATTTTTCCAACAAAAATTACTATCTAAATGAAGCTATATATTGTATAAGATCTTTCTTGTGAGGGATGTTATAATAATTAAACTTTCAGTCGACTGAGATTCTACATTGCAACTATCTGTAGTTAAGAACGGATTTAGAACTAGAATATCTGGTTTCGTATATTATATCAACTATTATTGAACGTATTATTATTGATGTATTGTGGAACAATTTTCCGTCATCCCATGTCAGTCGAAGGTTCGAAATTCGAGGAGAAATGATACTCCACTTTTCTCTTAACACTTCCCGAAAGTGTTCACTTCATTTTCAAGACAATTCATTGAAACTATTCACTAATTTCTATGCAATCATTAAACCAAAATATGCCCAGACAAAATGCAGTAGAAAAGATTTAAATTTCATACCGCATCAACAATTACAACAACCATTACGTACTTGCCAAGCACTCTAACGGAAACGGTTTTAGAAAAAACCACACATCAATTGATTGAGACTCTTATAAAAATACAAATGAAATTAAATAAAAAACCGAAAGCAAAGTGAAAAACGAAAAATAAAAACAGAAGGAACATTGAAACTTTAAACACTGCTCAATTAAACAAATGAAATCTTGATATTAAATTGATAATTACGTCGCATTTGGATCATATTCAGCCCATATCCGAACAAATTCGTCCAAATGATGGGCACCCAAGATACTGGAGTCTCGTGTCAGATAATCAAAGTTATCCATGATGACGGCGACGAACAGATTCAACATTAGGAATGAGCAGAAAAATATGAAGGAGACAAAATATGCGTAGGCCAGGGTTGAGCCGCAGGTCTCGTCGCCCTTCTCGGCTTCCTCATCGCACGGCCTCCCTTTAAGGCACGCCAACATAATGTTCGGCCACGCCTCGCCCGTTGCACACCTACAAATATTACATCGGAGAGTTCATTAAAGGACTGTGTGAAAAATTCAATTCACTTCTCAACTTCTCAACAAATACAAGTAAATAGAGCACTATTGATATCTATAAACAAGGCTATTTTTACTGGGCTACACAAATACTTTGAATAACTACAAACAAAATCAATTGTTTTTAACCTCAGAGCGGGTAAAAGGTTGTTCTTCAAATGAACAACTCCAAAAGAAATTATTATAAAATTAACTGCTCAACTAATGAACAAATTCACATTAAATTCGATCGCTGTCAATCGGGAAAGTGAACTATTATAAGTATTTAGATATACGAGTGTATGTATTTACAACTATACGATTAACTACAAATTTAACAAATTTAAAAATTTACAAGAGAACTTTTCCAATTTACTGAAATTACGGTTTGTAAAATGATTTGCTTCTGAGGCATGATACCTTTGTTTATATTTTCTAAGTGAAGGGTTTCTAAAAATGTTTGGTTGATTATATGAGAGATTCAATATACATATGTATAATATGTTTTATCGAACAGAACAAAAGCAACACTGACAACTAAGCAACCAAAAACTTTCACATTCCGATAAGCTACTAGTATTGGCGTGGTTTTCGATCAGGTGACAGTATAGTGATCGTGTTACCAAGGATCGGGAAGGAATGAATAAAGGAGTGCAATGAAATACAAATTAATTCAGCAAAAGAATTTCTTCCTTTATTGTAGCTATGAAAAATTAAGAACTGATCTACGGAATTAATATGCCCTGTGATTGTATACTATCTTAATTAAGTACATTTACAAATTTTTCTTGGTTCTTTTAAATCAAAATCAATCCGAGATTAGAAAACTTGAGACAATCTTAACATTTTTCTAATTATGTATTAAAAAGTATCTACAAATCTAAAAATAATATACTCGTATCTTCTTTGTATAAATACTTTGTAGAAATGAGAATTTTGTGCTTGTAACTCACAAAAAGGTAAAGAATTCAAATTCTTCAAATTGTTGCTTTTGATTTAATAACTGTTTTAATCTAATTTTGAAAATAATTATTTATAAGATCTTGGACCGGGATTAGGAACCAAAACCTACTGTCACCTTTAATTTAGTTTTTGAATTTGGGTATTTGAACCAAGGATCAATAAATGAAATAAGAAACCATGAAACTGTTTCAAAATAAAATAGAAAAGGTGCCACTTTAAAACGTAGTTACGAGTATTTGGACTTTTTTTAATTTCTGTGTTTGCTTTTTTTTTGCTATAATTTGGAACATTTTCTAAAGTACTAAATGCAAGCAGTTTAAATGAACTGTGAAAATTTTCCATTGAGTGGTGACTGTTTAAATGTTAAATTGTTAAAAAGTGTTAAAGGAATGTTAACGTTGAGGCTAAACTGTAAAATAACTAAACTCTGTTATTGTAAAATGAAAAAGAATCCATAATTATTGAAGAAAGTTTATTTTCTATTTAGATTGATAGATTGATAGAGTTTTCAATTCTCTGCTTCTCACGATATAAGAAACTTATTTGATTTATTAATAGAGAACTTGATTTTGAAAGCAAGTGTTTAGTTTTCATTTATAAATTTTTACACGAATCTGTATTATAAAATTTAAATTTCTATATTCTATAAAACATCTGAGTTCCAAAATGTCCTAAGTTTCATATACCGCGAGTTTATAAGTTGATAGTTTTGATTGAGCTCATTTCCAAACTAACCTCTTTTTAATCCTAAAACTATTTCACATTTAAACTAAACTATGCATAAAAAAACAAATTCAATTTTCAGCCTAAAGCTATAATTTTCTTAATTTTTCCGAACTGTTGCTTTTAACGTTCTAACTAAAGTGTTCTTATTTAAATTTGAAGTTGTCAAAAGATAGAGTGAACTAATCTAAAACACTGTCACTTCGTTTTATCTTTGTTCTAATCTAGTGTAATATTGTTATTATTTTTGTTTTCAGTTAATCTATTAAAAACGAAAAGAATATTTTGCAGATTGCAACATTTTTACGTACCTGAACAGCAACATGACGCCTTGTATAAATGATTGGAAGTTGTTGTGTCTAGTTATGGAATTTTCCACTGTACCTAGTTTGATATTTCCGAATACCTAAGCATGTATCGAATGTGTTTTAGTTTTTCATATGTAGATAGTAAATCAGAAAAGCCAACAGAAGTTTAAAATCGAAAACAAATTCACTTTCTGAGAACGAAATACAGTACAACTGAAAAATGTTCAATTTAACACGATGTGTGTGTGTGTGTGTGTATATATAGTGTGAAATGTTGTGTCGATTGTCAAGAAATTAATGTTGATCAGCTGTTATAGTACACTATGGCAAATACTTCCTACACGCTTATGTTTTCAATTTTACGGGTCAATAGCTATAATTGTGGTATAAAAAAATTCAACTAAATGATTATAGTACTAAAATCACAACGAACGAATGTGTGTTTTAGAAGAGTTTTAAAATAAGAAGATCAAATTAAATACTGCATTTAGGCTGTTGATATATGATTTCATGATTCACTACGGGAGGTTATACAAAACTTGTTTACATACGGGAGTTCGGGGTTAACACTGCTAACAATTATTTATAACTTATAACATGAGTGATTGCATTACTCTTTTTTTATGTGAATTATATATTCTATTTACTTTAGCCAATTTGTATGTAAGATTCTGGAATTTTAATTAGAAATGCGTTTATATACAAGCATCGTAAGATTGCGTTATACAGAATATTAACTGAGAACATTATTGGATGTATTTCTTTTATTTTGAAGATATTCTTGGATTGATTAAAGTACATATTACAATTATGTAGAAACTGTTCAATACCATTTATGATCTATCTATACACGCATTAACTCTCACATGAACAGCAAATTTTCACTCTTTTGATGAACAGTAACTACCCGGGTGAGAAAAGTGATATGTAAGCATTTTGAATGGAATCGAAGTAAAATTATTATTATATACTTAAACTGCGTATCTAGCAAGGATTCTGGTGAAATATTTTGGGATACTTTCGGCCATGACCTGTTTGTGGTAATTTGGGTAATGGGGGGAAATTCCAGAAACCTTGTTACATTTTTTACACCTATTGTTGAACTCTTTTTATATAAACATGTTGAAAGTTGAAGGGTTTTATAGACAGGAAAATAGCAAATCTAGCAGCAATTCTGTTGAAATATTTCTTGGGTACTTTCGAGCATGACCTGTTTTTTGATAATTAGGGAAAATGGCGAATACCAAAAATTTAAGTGCATTTAATGCATTTTTTTATATCTGTTAAACCATTTTTATATCTGCTATATCCCTTTATAGAAAGGGAAATAGCAAATTCTGAATGCAATTTTACTGGATGATTCTATGATAACTCGTTCCAATGGCATTTCTGACCGTTTGTGGCTTGACCGAGCTTCGTGTTCGAGGCTAATGTGCTATGGAAAGCAAATGCATTTCCACTGGATCGAGCTACAATGTTCGTTCGTCGATTCAAGAATATCACAAGGTTCTTGATAATTTGATTCCGAAATTACATTTCACCGAACTGCAGATATCTCGGGAGCAAAATATAAGCCGGAAATTCTCCATTACTATATCTCCACAATAGCAGGAGTAGATAAAATGGTCCAAATGCTCAAACAATATACAAGCAAACGGAAAACAAATCGATGGCCTTTAGCAGTCTTCTATAACATGCAGGACTTATCATCGCTTGCTGCCTATATTATATTCCGTGAAAACAACCCAGAAAGCTCTGTATCCATCAGGCAGAGTGGGCAACGCACTTTTCTCCAACGTCTGGGTGAGAAACTTTGCATTCCCGGAATATGAAAGAGGACTAAGTAATAGTAATGCGATTGCAACATTTGCAGAGAGAGATGCAATAGAGTGCATTTTGGGAGAGCCGATAAGAAAAGATGAAGATAATGAGGAGTTTATTCCTGATAGCTGCGAAGAATATGATACAAGCTGGCGGTTACGCCATAAAGGTGGGTGCCATATGAGCTACAGTGAATATAGAAGGAAGCGATGTACTCGTCACTGTTGTGTAAAATGCCGGAAACCAATTTGTGTAGAGCATAGCCTTACACAAACTAAATGCCAGAAATGCCATATGTCGGAATATTATTTATATATTTAACTTATAGTAAAAAGTTTAAGTTTATAATTTAGTAGTTTAAATTAAAATACATAAGTAATTTAAATTTATAATAAAGTAAAAATAAATATAAACTCAGTGTTCTTTTTTCATGATATAAACTTAGGATTTTATCGCCATTCACACTTTTCCCACCTCTCATTGGATGGATAAAATCTATTTTGTATTCTAAATCTCTATTTGCAGTTATTACTTTCAATAATTATATCGATTTTGATAATTTTTTACACATTATGAAATATCAACAACAGATGAGATAGAAAAATCCCTTTATTTACCGGGGTAGTTCACTGTTCACTTGAGGGGGGAAATTGAAAAATGCGGAAAAAAAGCGGACAATTTTTTTTTTCAAAATAATTTCTAGCTATTCTAGTAGAAAACGAAAATTTAGTCAACGAGTCGGAGTAAAATTTTAATAAAAAACTGCAATATTTACCCGGGTAGTTACTGTTCATGTGAGTGTTAAACGACATTCGCATTGATGACGAATAGGGAAGTCATACATTTGCTTTTCAGAGTCATTGTATGGATAGCCGATCCGATCCGAGTCTTTTCTTAAGTAGAGTTTAAAAAAGGCCAACATGCTTTTATATGAAAAACATCTGACTCCAATATTATACTAATAATAAAAACGAATTAATAGAGAGAACTCTAAGCTTTAAACGGGTACTTTTTTCCCCGTCGTATTAATATGTGAACGAATAACTGAAAAATCTTCTTTAGAATGTTAACTTGATGAATTAAAAATGAGATCGTAATCGAATCAAGAGGAATGTATTTCATTGTTCTATTACACATTTTGAATCTAAGAATTCGTGTCCCTCGATTCACCTTAAAAACCCATCTTCCGATTCCTGTATATCAACTGCACTTTCTTTTTTACGGATATACATATGTACATCTAGTTGGAAATCGTAGGGATTTTTTGTAACAGTTACGCTTTATATTATGTGTGTATGAGGGCTCCAAAAGGGTTGGCTTGCTAAGTTTTTAATATTTATATTATACTTTTCCTTTATATACACAATACATTCAAAAGTGTTAACTATTTTTGAAATAATGTAACAAATAAGCGCATTCATGTAACAATTTCTCATAGATTATGGTTAGATTTATGTTTAGTATTTTTTTTTGCCTTATTGATGATTAAATACTTAAAACAAATCGAATTACAACGGACACAATACTAACTACTTTAAAATCGCAAACTTTTGAACCCTGAACTTTATAATTGCATTTAATATTCCTTTTTTTTTATATTATTTTCAATATTATTGCTTTTGATCAAATGTGAACCAAAGTAAACTCTAGCAAATGGATACATTTAGATACGCAAAAATACTCAAATTAACAAGAACGAATTAATTCGAATAATACGGAGTAAATTTGAAGGAACTTTGTTACATTTAAAGAAATACTTTTCAAAAATAATTACTTTGTTTTGCAATACTTTTGGTTTAATCAACAATTTTTACCGAAAAAGCAGCATTATTCCTCCTGAGAACGATTGGAAATTATTATGGCGGTTGAGCTGAGAATCCGGGTCATATTTAATATTTCCAAAAACCTTTATTTTTTACACACACATCATTTATTTATTTTTATTTTTGGTTTGTTTGGTTTTTATTTGTTATTGTATTTTTGGCGATTCGTAAATGGTTTTTATGGTAAAATTAATTTGTTGTTTTATATTGAATTTTAAAAATAAGGAAAAGTAAAGGGAAACAATAAACAAACACCATTTAGTTTATTGAATTCAACATTGAACTATGTAGATAAAAACTTTAAACATAGACGCTTTGTAGGATGCTTTTTTCTATATCAATATTTTAGTATCATGGTATATTTCTAGATATGTATATAAAATAAAGATCTAGTATGGTCAAGTAAAGAACTCAATCTAAGTGCCCTAGATAAGAAAAACGGCTAGTGTTCTGTATTAAAACGCAATTATTCGTTGATCCATATTCTATATGAAAACGTGTTCCATAAAATTTTCTATAAAATTTTCTACTCCATAAAATTTAAATCTATTATTAACAGATTACAACAATATTGTAACAAAGCAGCGAATATTTCATCGAACGAATTAGGGACTCCAAAATCCTTACTTTATATTTGACTAAACCTATTTTATATTTTATCTTTTCTTGGATAATTTAAATTCTAGTTCTGTAAAATCCGTGGTAGAAAAACTTAAGATTGAGCAAACGGAACTTCTATAGAATATCACTGTATTTTCAGATAAAAGTTTAACTATCACGAAGTAATGACTAATAATCTAGATGAGAAACTTTTTGAAAATAGAATATTTTCTGTATATTTCGGGATAATGAGAAACTGGATGAAATTATAATATTTTCTAGATATTTCGGAATCATAACTTTTGCTTGGTAAATTATTTTTTATATAGTATAGTTTTTAGTAGTATATAGTAGTTGTTTATAGTAGTTTTTATATATTATAGTAGGACGATGAAATTTTCGCTGCATTCCTAACTAAGCTAAAATGGTTAGTGTTCAGTGTAAGTAGTGAGTTTAAATAAAGTTTTCTGATGCTAATGACTCATCTTCGATTACTCCTTATTGTGTGGTTATTACGACATATTTTTGCCCTCTCTCTCTATCTCTATGAGTACATAAAGAAGACTAACAAAAAATTTAACATTTAGAGAAAAAACATCCATAATATTAACTGGATCAAACAGAACTCGTCTAGAACAGCGTCTTATTAGTCATGAGGCTAAAACCGAAAAAGAGAACTGAACAGACAAGCATTGTGTTCAAATCAAGAAACAAAAAATTATATTTGTAATCAAATATTGAATGGCCAAGTGTTAATAGCCGTTTTTTAAATGGCTGAGTGAATTGTAGAGGTGTGTGTGTCTGTAGTGTGTGTGTGTGTGTTTACGTGTTTGTGTTCGCATGGAGCTTCTGAACTTACCTGCATGCCGATTATGGCATAAATAAAAAATAGCATGGCAATGAGGAGGCAGACGTATGGAAGTGCTTTGAACGACTGGACGAAGGTCCACAACAGGATTCGTATCGTGTATCCTTGGCGCAGCAGTTTTATCAGACGAGCGGCACGAAACAAGCGCAGGAAGCCAACATTGATTGTGTTCGACTGTAAAATATTTTTGGTCAAAATATACATTGTATAAGAGGCGATAATGCGTTTATGGTAGGTGTTTTCGTTTATATCGCTTTCTACGTACGTAAGTTTGTGTGTCTGTTCGTGTGCGTCTGTCTTCAACTAGAGTACAAAAAACTATTAGTTTAGGTTTTAAATTTTGCACAATTCAACAAATAAAGCTAGGAAAATTAGTCAGTAATCTAGAAAAATTTACTAATTAATTGTCGTAATTTGGATAGAGTAAAAAGAAAAATTGTAAATTAACAAATCAGAATTTGTAATTAATTTTGCAAAAATTATTCAGCAATCAGATTTATTATTATGTTTAGAGTTAAAGCCAATGCAAAAGTATAAGGAAATCTTTGAAAATAAGTTTGCCCGCCATTAAAAATTGCAAGAAAGCATTTAAGCCGAATTTAAAGCTGAAATAATAATTTAAGATTCCAGATTTACATCGTAGTTTGTCTTTTCTGTACTGTAGTTTTTAAAAGTTTCTCAATGCGATGCTTTATTCTCTTAATGCACACACATTGAAAAATCGTCTAAAATGACCAAAATATTTTACACACCGGCTTCAAGCGCGACCAGCTTTCTACCCCGGCCAGGCTTGAAGCCGATGTTGTGACGTTTACCGCCTCGCAGTGGCTTCAGTCTAAACCGCTTGAAACCAGATGAGCAAAATTCTTTTCAGAAAGCTTTACATAGCAGCTCAGCTGGTTTCAGTGCAGTTGGCTTTAATTTCTCTATATTTTTTTTGTGTTTTTTGTTTCTTGAAGCGACGACTACGGCGACTCTTAGACTATAAAGAAACTTCGTTAGTAGATTTGTTGTGGGAATTAATTATGTACAACAGAGAGACTATTAAAAGGCTTGCCGACTTATCGATTACTAAACAAACATTGTGATTATATAGCAGGGCTTCATAGAGTTAATCCCATAATAATAATAATACAGAATGAAAATTGGAGAGTAGGTTTTTACAGTAAATTTCTAGAATAACAGTATGTTGAGGATAGAGGCTAAAGCTATTTATAGCTGTAGAAAGGTTGTTATACAAGTAAGTTGTTTGTTGTGTTAAGGATATCATATTTGTTAATCTATAGATTTTCCTATTATCAGTTTTTATTTACATAAAATAATTCAATTTGGTTTAATATAGATTCAATATAGAGATTTTAGTTCTATTCTAGAATTACGTAAAAGATACTAAGGTTCATCTTATACTAAAATAAGGTTTGCAAATTTAAAACTTTTTCTACACCCCACGTTTTTGGGCGTTTCTTAGACTTCTCCCATGAATAAAACCACAATAAATGTGAGTTATAGAACATGGATTTAGTTCTTGTGTTGGTATTAAGACCTGATCTTCAGATATTCCGATATGCTGGACCCAACCTATGAAGAATTATTTATTATAAAAACCATAGGGCGTAGACGTGTGCTTCTAAGTTAACTATGAAGAATAAAAATATCCCAAAGTATAGCATTGCAAAAGGAATTTAAAATATCGGTCCATTTAGTCCATCCAACTATGTTTTTAAATTGTAATAAATAAATAACTGAAGCTAAGAAAAAGTTTTAAATTTTGATATTTTAAGCAGTTAAATAAATTTATGAATAGAAGACTTTGCTATTATCTAGTAATAAAATTAGTAGTTAGGATCAAGAAATGTATCTAAGATAAATACAATTAACTAGAGATAGTAAACTGTGGCAAAGGTGAAAAGCGTATACAGCAATGACTTGGCTTTATATAATTTGGATACTTTAATTTAGTTTCATTTAAAAATAACTTTTTTAACGTGTTGCCAAATATTTTTGTCATATATTAACTGACTATTAATATAAAGTAGATATAAAGGAAGTTATTAGATTTGCATAAGATATTGAATAGTAATGAATAGAGTCAACTTTTTTCTCCCAGGTGGAATTACAGAAGAATAGATGCGAACAAAAAATATCTACCATCTACGAGTTATTAAGCGAGTCTTTTATGGTATAGAATACTAATAATAGTTCCAGGAAGAGGACGGGCAGAGGGGACGCAAGTGCCAATCTATCACTAACATGAAGGTAATAAAAATTGATAAAGGCACAATTTAATTCAATTATATGTACATATATAAAAAATCTAAGGTACTTTGATTGTGATTCTGATTGGGGGTCTTTTTTTTTACTTACGTCCTGCTCAAGTTTTGACATTTGAACAATTTCGATTTTTGTTTTTCAATATCATTTTATGGAATCCAATATGAGTGTTATATTATGTTGTAGTTGTAATTAATTTTTTAATTTTTTGTTGTTGTTATTGTAGTAATTGTTGTTGTTGTTGTTGTTGTTGCAGTTGCATGATGAAGCGAGTGTTTTTTAGTTGGTGTTCATTTTAAAGTGTACATTCGATGCATTCGATATATTTAAATATGCATTTTATATAAATATATATGTACATATGTAATATATATATATTTTTTATATGTAGTTTTTGCAATGCAGTGTATAGTTATTTTTTAAAGAGTTTTTTGATAGCATTTTTGCCGAATGTTATTCGAACGTTTTTTACAACAAGCACAAGCATAAAAACGCATTCACAATAAAATGTGGTTGCAATTTTTGGTTTTTTTATATAGCATTCCGTACAAATGATATATATTTATATATGTATATATATTGTTTTACGATTCCATACACAAACATGGTTGCACACGAGTGATGATGCGGTTGTGGTGCCAGCAAATAGTTTGTGGTGCAATTTTTTTTGGTTTTGTATACGAATTTCGGTTTTTGGTAATTCGAATTGCGGTAATCACGATTTTGAGTTGTTCGATTTTGTGTTTTTCGGTTTCATGTGTTGATTTTGAGTTTTCGAATTTTTTCGTTGCAGAAAAGTAGAAGAAATACAAAAAGAAGAAGTACTTTAATAAAATCGCATTGATAATTGTTTTGGTATTCAAAATTTTTTTTGGTTGCTGTTTGCAATTGCTACGAATATGAGTATATGTACATTAAATGCAACAGAAACATGAACACTAAAAACCACACGGAAAAAACTCAACGCAGATTGTTTAGAAAATATTTGTGTAGTTAATTGAAAAGGCTGGCAACACTAATAATTGTGTTTTCGGATGTAACTACGATTGGAGTGGGACAACTTTGACAACAACATATTCTACACAACATGGACTACTTTGGTTTTGTAATTATGTGTATATATTCGGGAATTACTCATAATTCGGTAGTTGAAGACGTTCAGGAATCGAAAGTGATTTAAAAATGGTTTAGACTAATATATGTAGTATATGTATATGTATATGAGGGCTAATAATCTACTATATTGGTTTGGATTCTTGTTCGGGACGGATAAAAGTTGAGTTAAATAAGCTTGATACATTCTTATAAATTATTTATTTATTTAAATAGTGTATAATCAGCAGAGAATTTATGCGTTTGGAATTTTTCACAAACTAACTACTTAGTTAATATAATATATTTGTTGTAGATAAGATATACTGTGTAGTATATACTTTATTATTCCAAATACTATCTACTATGATATCTCTGTTCTGGATACTATTTAAATACAACTAATAATTAAGTATAATAGGTGAGTAATAATATTCAACTGCATTACCATCTACATTCATACGTAAATCTATGCTTGTTTACAATAATATATTGTAAATAGTATTAGTTACATTATATGCATAATAGGCTAATCTATAATAAATAGCGTAGTCTAAATACTCTATATGTACAACCCATCGAAGTATTTCTTGATTTTGAGTATAGAAACGTTGATTTAATAGAAATCATTTCGTTTACTTGGATTGCTATAAAAATATGACTGTTGATGTCATATACAAAATATGCGTTTGATTGCAAATTCGACTCATACAGAAAGTTGTCAAAAATTGGTAAAACTTATCATTTATTCTTCTTCTCATATCTGCTTAAACTTAAGTAGATACAAAGATGTGTTCGACTTACCAAGTAGCTCTGTATAAACTGTTTTATTATCTGAAATTTATACGTAAAGATTTACATTAGTAGAGCTGGTAGGTTTCTTTAGGTTCTAAATGACGGAAAGGTTTGCAGAAAAAAGCCTTTTGTTTATATGCAGCAGGACCAAATACGAAGGGGTTCCTTTCTCATATGGATTAAGTCGAGTCCTTGCATTACAGTAGGGTCGTCATGCGAATAGTTTGATGTTTAGTATCACTTCACTGATACTCCAAAGTTTCCAAAGATTTTAAATGTTCTCGAGTTGGCACACTTTTAATTAATACTCTTTTTAAAGGATAATTTAATTTCAATGGTTTTGTGAATAAGTAAAAATATGGCCACATTCTCCAAAGATTTCGTTATTAATGCTTTATTTAAATTTAGGTTTCCGAATGAACACAATCCACATTTTCAAAGCAGTAACGGTATCTGTCTCGGATAATAAGGCTTTATTTAGCAGGAGTGGGTGATTTTAATCCTATTTTCCAATCTTATCTTTAAATGGAAGTATTAAAATCATGACTACATTTTTCAAGCGTGAGATCAAGAAAACTGTTTGCGTAGATCTTTACTCCTGAACTTTTTTCTATGTTATCGACTTTTGCAACGGATTTTAATGTATGGATGGATGTGGCTTTTTCTTCGGGATAAAGGAAGAAACCTACAGACACAAATTTCAGTTCTTTGTTTGAAACTATTGAAAAACTATTGTTTCCTTCTGGCTTTATTATAATTTTAGTGTCCGAATTGTGATGGCATTTATTCGGCTCGTTACAGCTACTTACCATCCACAGCTGAGTGACTTTAATTTTTTATTAATTGACTTCATTTACGAAAGTCAACCAAAGCTTTAGCTAGGGCGAAAATAATACTCGATTTTAATAGACTTAAGTTTGTCATGGTCAAGAACAAGCTTTTAATCTGATTCAACGTTTTTTATGTTTACCAATTTTTGAACAACTTAAAAGTTTTGAGCGAGAAGTTTTATCGAATAAAATAAAGAAATTATAAAAACTAAATTTAATTGCGATGTTTTTTTTTATAATAAAAATTATAGTAAAAAGGTAAAGAGAATAAAATATACTTAAATATACGCATACTTTTAAAAACATGCCGGACACTCGTGTAACTACGCTGGTGCATTTACAGAAATCGTGACGCTTGTGGGTCGTTGTTGACCCACAGCGAAATCAAAACTTAAAGAGGTAAGGATTCGAATTCGAACTAAACACGATCCAATAAAGTTCGATTTTAACTACTTAGTTGCTGGGTGCGACAAATAAATGCGCTTAGTGATGGAAAATATTATCGCAAGAGAGAGAAGAATTCAATGGGAAGCAAACGTTACCAAAAGTTAAGAGAGTTAACTGATCAGAGTTTAGATAAAAAGCAAAAGTATAGGAGCCAAATTTGAAAACGTAACAGAGGCGTAGTTTTTGCATGATATCAGATTTTCAGGCAATAAAAAGTGGTTCTATTGAACTTTGATGATACGAGTAATTATCGAACAAGCAAATAAAATATCTTAAGATTTAAGGAATTATTTAGTGACTCAGCAAAGTAATTAAATGGATGGAAACTAGCGAAAGTGGTTAATCGTAATTCTATTTATATTAATTTGCTAGATATTCGTACTTATCTCTGAACGATCGATAGCGACTACTTACAGTTGCGTCAGTTGCCTGTGATATAATTTTTAAGCATAAAAACGATGTTCGGTGAGATGTTGTTGGTGTTATTGTTGTTATTGTTGTTGTTGTTGGTTGTGGTGATGGCAGTGTTGTTGATGGCGGTGGTATTTGTGATTATTTTTTGTCGATTTTCATGTTGGCGGTGGTGATTTTGAAGAGTGTTGGTGATAATTAGCAAAAATTGTGATGTTTTGTAGTTCAAAGAAAAGCGGCAGTGATACATTTGCATGTTGTTGTTGTTGGTGATATTATTATTGTTGTTGGTTGTGTTATTGTTGTGTATAGAGTGTTGCCAATACAAGGATTTTTATATAAAATATTCGTATATTAAAAACAGAATAGCAAGGAAATTTTGTTGTTGTGATGAGTTGTAGTGAGTTGTGATAGTGTTTAAAAATGCAGCGCCACAGTTTTGCAGCATGGAAGCATGAGAAAATATGGTTTAAAATAACGAAGTGTTAGTAGTGTTAGAAAGAGCTTCGCATGAAGAAAACAAAGTGGTAAAATTAAAAGAAGCAGTTGACAGTGAAAATAAAATCAGCAACGCGATCGCGAGAAATAATTGTTAAAAAGAATTGAAATTCCAGCAAAGACGATATACAATAATTGGAAATGCGGAAGAACCAAATAACTGAACTGGTTAGCATAAAATTGTTAGTTTTAGCTTAGTACTTTTCTTGGTAAACTTTCTTAGATGGGTTCACATTTTTTCTTGAAGCCTAATATTTTAATACATAAAAATTAACAGAAAATTAATTTTAGCTTCTCAGTTGAGACTCAACTACTTAAAGCGGCTTAAAATACAATTAATCTTCAACATAATAAGCTTAACGAAGAAACCTGCTTAATATAGATTGCATTCCACAAATTAAATAACTGCAAAGAAACTGCATTTGAAATTTAACGATCATTCTATTAGCAAAGAAACCTAGTTTTAGTGGTTTTGTAATATTTAGAAACATTTAACGATTAGTTTATGTATATGATGATAATATATGTGTGGAATATGATTTTAAATAACACAGAGATCAAAGTCAATTAAATTATTTCAGTTAATGAGAAAATCAATTCAGATTGTACTAAAGGATAATAAAGGATAATAAAGGAATATTAAAAAGGAATATTAGGATAATAATAGGAATATTAAATTAATGAAATGAAATATATTCAAAGTAATACATTTAAGAGATTAAAAAGTAGTGATCGAAAAGCGACTGTGGGTGATTAGCCTGTGATATTTTTAGCCTATTTGTAAAGACACAGAATAAAGAATAAAGTAATCATTTTACTTTGATACTTAGAAATTCTTAGAAGTTTCATACTTCGACATTACAATAACTATTTCCAAATCAATTATTGGATCAATCGACGATCGAACCCGGATGGTTAGAAACACTTGTCGCAAAAAAGAAGAAAAGGGGCATTCGATGATAGATGGCGTGGACGACACCATTCAAAGATTAACATTTATACACGTAAATACGTCGGACAAATTTATTAAATAATAATAACGTATTGTAAACGGATCATAACAACTTAAGTTAGCAGACTTTAGAATTAGAGCCCAAGCGAAGACTTCTTTGTAAACTTTATACGTTAGTATTGAAGTGAAACTTCCATGGGATTGATTTGGATTACTCGTAAATTGACATTGGAGTGACTTCGAATGCAATTCGGATCATTTATTGTCCTTAAAGTGATCATAAACATCTGATAGATATTCTAGACGTGACAAATTAAGAAAGAACAAAAAAGTCCCTAGAAATAGCTTAAATATTTTACAAGCTGACTAAAATGCTGAAGAAAATTTATTAATAATATTGAAAAAAGAACAAAAGACGAAAAAGCGTCAAGCTACAGCTAAAATATAAAATAAGTTAGTATTTATAGCGCTTAAAACAATGTTCCAGAGATTAATGAAGATATGCACGGAATCGATTGATTATCTTTACATACAAGTATATACGAAGCATCAATTGAAGATTACATACGAGTATCAACGTTTTAAGTACGAGGTTAGTGTGAAGCGAGGAGAAGAAGAGTGTTTTTTGTACTTACATCGTGCTGGTGTTGATGTTGTTGTAATTGTTGTTGTAGTTTAGATGAGTTTTAGAGTTTGTTTGTTGTAGAAGTTTCGTAATTGAATCAATTTCAAGTGACGGTGTTCAATTTGGTTGGTTTTTAAGATTTTGTCAGTATATTTGTTTTTTTTTATTATTTTTGTATTTGTTTTAATTGACAAGCAAGCAATCAAATTTGGATTATTTGGTGTAAAGTTAATTTAAATGGTTTGAGTGTTTGTTTCAGGTTTTTATTTGTTTTCACGTTCATTGCAATTTTTTGTGAGTATTAATATTTTGTGGTTATTTTGTGAGTAAGCATATAGTTTTTTTTTGTTTTTTAGCAAATGTTTAGTGAGGTGGGTAAAAAATGCATATTTTGTTTTTTGTATAATTTTTGACCCCATTTCGTATTTGGTTTTCGTATTCGTATTCAAGAAAACAAAGTATGAGAAAGGAAAATTAAAGAAAAATGTCAATTATTATTATAATGTTATCTGGCTGTTTTTTTAAATATATAAATATATATAATAACTATAAATATAGGTAAGTATATCAGTTAAACTAAATAGAATTATAATTATTAATACCAACGTAGTGAGAAACTATTTAAATTTAAAATGTGGCTTCTCACGTTCACCATTAATATACTCTATGAAGTTGAATCTACATTGAAATTTATTATTACTATTTCTCCTAGGAATTCATTCTTTTTGTTATTTTGATATTTTTGTTAAGCGCACCTCAGTTATCATCACATTTCTTGGCAGAAGAATAAAAAGGAGGAGATAGAAAAATGCTAATGCATCTAAGTGAACATTTTTAGTATTTTAATATAACTCTGAAGCTCCTCGAACAAATGCTAAATGGAATACCCTGTATAGGTTCTTCACATACGTAACGGTTTCTCTTTATAAATAATGCAGCGAAGATAAGAACTTTATACGAAAGTTAAGCTATTAGTTAGCAGTAAGAAATACATAACAACTTGCAGTTTCAATAAACTGAGTCGGTCCACAATATTTACCCCGAATTCCATCCACAACGCGTCCACTATGCTGCCCATCACGGTGATCAGATCGAATATATTCCATGGATCTTTAAAGAAATTCTAAAAAAATCCAGTTTTTTATAAACATTTAAAATTAAGTTATGTTTTTTAGAGAATCGAAAGATTTAACTATCGGAAAAGAATTTCCGTTAAGACAATCATTGTAAAGTTATTACGTTGTTTATTTTGAGCGACTATATCAGTGGTAGTTGTCTCAAATATTGTTATCAAAAGTAGTTTGCTAATATTTATTGGCCAGACCTACCTTGACCCCGAATCCAATGATTTTCAGCACCGTTTCTACGCTGAACATCCCCGTAAATCCCATGTTGATGTATTTCAACGACTTCTCATACATCTCCCCTTGGTTATGGTACTAAATGGGCATGAAATTGCGATTAGTAGGTACTCCATTTATTAAAAAACTATAATTCAGCATCTTTTCTCTACATTTCTCTAATATTCACTTCAGAAATGGAGAGAGGGCGATGTGAGCTCACCTTCATCATCAACAGCAACGTGTTGAATACAATCAGCATCATTATGAAGTACTCGAAAGGCGTGGAGACGACGATTCGCCACACCTTGTATTTAAAAGTGTTGCGGTTCTTGGGCATGTAGCGTTCCAGGGGCCGCGCGCCTATGGTGAAGTCTATGCAGGATTTCTGGAAAATATTTGGTTGTTTTTCCGCGAAAAAACGAGAGTTTTAATAAGAAAAGGGTTATGTTGATATTCTCGGGGTCTTGACTACATAAACAGTATTAAATTTTTCCTTAGAACGTGCACTTAATAATTTTGATATGAATGCAAATATAATAAGAATATACAGAATCATTTTATGGAGAAAAAGCGCCGATTTATTTTTACAATCTAGATTATAGATGGATACATAGATATGAGTCGATTATATACAGTTTATCTATGAAACAATGATATAGATTTGTCATTTCACTTAATCAGTGGACAATCAATCAAAGTGTCACTAAAAGTTATTCAAATATCGTTGATTTTTATGTCAAAATATACGCGAGTATAAAACAAATAGAATAATAAATATAACGAATAATGGAAGTATAACAATTGAAATAAAAATTATTAATAATTTATAAAATTAGTTCTTAGATAATTTCTTTTATTTTAATTTTATTATCTGAGAAATCTATATGTTTATTGAACTAAAGTTTTTGAGCGAAAAATATGCATTTATTATGCACATAAACGAAATAAAAATTTGTAATAATTTCCTTAAACCCAAGCAATTTTTCTTTCTTCATACAAACCTTGGAATTGCTTAACTCTTAAAACCACGTTTAAATGCATGATTTTAAAATGCAAGCAATACGATATAAAAATACAAGCTTTTTATATATATACAAGTTTAAGTTCCGGTAAATGTTCAACTTTTATATTCAATATTTTGGGATCTCAAAACTAACATTAGACAGCGGCTAGGGATAGTAAAACCAGGGTTCTAAAAACTAGTAAGCTCAAGGAAGGCTTCAAGAAAGTGAAGGATGTATTTAAAGAATCTTTAATCTATGAATTTAAACAATTCTATTATTTTTATGCTTAGACTATATACTGTATTATCCGATAAATCCGATTAGAGTTTCTCATATTAATATATTTTTTCTTTTGTTTAGCTTAGTTAACTTACGTTATATTACCCAAGTTGAAAGTATAAAATATCAGTTCGGCTTTCAGGCTTATATAATGGGTAAATATTTTAGAATGAGAATATAGTAAACTACTAAAGGAATTAGAAATGGTTACCTTTACAGAGGGTTTAATTATACAGAAGCTTACTAAATACTTAGTTGGTTCCATTTTTTCATTACACTTTTCTAGCTACACACAAAAACATTGTCTTAAAAAGTATCATAAGTTTCTAGTTAAGATGACTGGATAGATTTTTTTCTATTTCTCTAACTTTACCTTTAATACTTATTTCTGGCTAATGGGATAGCTTTTAAAGTGGTACTTTCGAAAGACTTTCAAAGTTCGCAGCTTTAAATGGAAAGCATTACTAATGGATTTCCAGCTATGAATTGTTGAGATATGTAGACATATCGTACTTGTAAGTATGACTCATTGTTTATTATTATAAAACAAATGAGCTTAAAACCCTAAAATAGTTTACAGCTTTTTTAAAAGAGATATTTTTATTTGATTATGATGTTCTTCTTGCGTTCTACAAACTGTGTTAAGGGCTTTACATCTTTAGCTATTTAAGTGCAGTTTTTGTAGCTCTGGTGAAAACAGGGTCATTACGCTAAACTCTAAGAAAGAAGATGTGTCTGTAAAGGTATCTTGAATGTAAATGGTTGGTGAGGAAGTGCAACAATGTAACAGATTAAAGCACATCAAGTGAACATATTTTTTCTAGCAGAAACAGTTCTCATAATTAGTAATTTAGTAGTAGTTAGTTTAGTAGATTAACACACACATGGATAGAAGAAGAGTTCTTGTTCTAGGAACAATCGAAAGAACGAACGAACACAGACACGCAGGATGCTAATTAAACACTAATTAATGAAAGCTTTTAATTTTCTAAACCTTTAGCGACAGAGTTAAGGGCTCGCTCACCTGATTCTTGTCAATCTCGCCGTCTTGCAACTCAGCCTCGCCTTGTTCTTGGAAGGTAATGATAATCAAGGCCACGAATATGTTAACGAAGAAGAATGGAAATACAATGAAATATACAATATAAAATAAGGACATTTCGATCCGGAAATTCTGTATTGGACCCCTATCTTCGTATGTGGCAGCCATGGAGTGTTGTAGTACTCTAATAATTTGGCAAAAAAGTTAGTAAAGCTCTTGTTAATTAGAGTAAAGTAAAGTTCAAAACAACCACAAACAATCAATAATTCATTAAAAAGAAGAGTGATTGCAAGAGTGATTCTAAGCAGAAGCAATGATTGGAATTTCTTACTGAGGCCATCCTTCGCCGGTCTGCACGGCGAACAGCGTCAACATGGCGGCCGCGACGTTGTCGTAGTGGAAGCTGCGCGGCTTCCAGATGCGAGCCTCCTGGCGGGGCAGCAACTCGTCCTCCTCGTACTTGAAGTATGAACCCCTTCGATGACGGTGGCAGGAATAATTGTTGTTGTTGGCAGGTTGTTGTTGTTAGAGTTTGAATATTTTTTTGTTTTTTTTTTCGTAAGTTTTAAGTTTAAAGAGAAAAAGTGTGGAACGATGAGGGAAAATACGATTTTGTAGAATTAAATAAGTTTCTATGAGTGAGTTAAATGCGTTGATATGAAATGAATTCGCTTTTCATTGTAACAAGAAAAAAGAAATAACTTATAAAAAAAAATAATATTTGCTTTACTGTACGGTGTACACTACTTGAGAGACATAGAAGGATAATGAGAGTGAATGAAATAGCAATTAGAGATTTTCTCTTAAATTACAGCGCTGTATAGAGTGTGTGTGAAATGATCCGGTAGTCACTGTGTACAAATTACACGATTTAGGCGTAGAAAAATAGTAAATGTTACAAAATCGATAACAGCAAATTAGGCTAAAATTGGACTAAGACTGTACAAAAGCACGAGAAACAAGACATCTTTACAAAAACAATTTTACAAAAGCTACGGCAAGTGTACGAAAGACGATGACGAAGAATAAGTTTTTGTAGAGCCAAATTCACACTAACCATGAAGAAGTACGCAAACAAACCCCAACATCTATATAGGCGGTCTTTCTTGAGGAGGATTTTTGACATTAAAATTTTAAAAATGCTTTTAATTTAATATTGCATCTGTTATATCTACTGAACGTCTCCAATTGCAAGTCCATAGATAGTGTGGATTTAGCTTTATATATTTTTTAACTATACTCGATCACTTTAGTTTTCTGTGTTGTTTCTGTACACTGAAGTGATTTTTTGTACTTTCTTTCTTTAAAAATATTGAGAGTTAGAAAACTTTAGAGTCTTAAAAATAAGTTTATACAGAGATTGTTGTTTAGAATAAAAAATTTTCATCTATTAAATTAAGTACATATTATAAAGAAATTCTGCTAATTAATAATTGGGATACGTTTTTCGAAAATGTGGTTTATTCCAGAAATGGGCGATAAACTTCTCACCTTAAAGAAGTTACTTAAATATGTAGGGATTTATTAGCAATACACGCTGATAAATTGTGAACATTGAAATTTAAATAAAAATATTAAAAACTTTAATTTTTATTTTATAAAGTATGTATGTAGTAATTATTATTATTACTATTCGGACTATTATTGTTATCATTATGGTTATTATAATTATTATTATTAATATTGTTATTATTTATTATCATAATTTGAATCATTACTTAGGACCAAGATATCACGTAAAGGAATCTTAAATCGATATGAGTTATCGCCCATTTCTGTTGTTTTTCTTTTTCGATTTGAAGACCTTGAATTCTGAGAATTCAATTCCAAAAGAGAACTAAGCGACATTTCTCAAATCCTTCTCTTTTTACCTCTTAGTTTTTGATCGGATATATGGATACGTTTTCTTTTCATAACTTGTAGTGCTATTATTATATTATTTTGTATATATTTTAGTAATGTGATCGACGTTTAAAAATTCACATAAAACGCTAAGCATCAAAATTCAAGGCCTTCAAGGCCTCAAGGGTTGTATGTCTTTCAGTGACAATATTTTCACATCTAACAGCAACAGACACACATCTACATAATTATTATCAATTAGCAGAATAAATGAAGTAAAATTCGCTATTAATAAAAAGAAGCATAATAAAATGATACGAGTTTTTCTTCTGGTTTTTAGGGAGATAGAGAAATTTTTACGTTGTATTATGATTTTTGTATTTGTACATATTTTTAATATAAATTAATATTGTGAGCATTCTACAATTTTTATTTGTTTCTTTTTTTTCTTTTTAATACACATACATATAAAGAAGTCTATATGTACATATATATTCTTTTTACTTAGCATATTTTGCGAAATGACAAACATAAGTTGCAGCCAGAATACGAGGAGAATGTATACGGGCCCAGAAAAACCCATGTTTGCCAAATATGCCGACGCGGGTATTCACTGCACACGAAGGCAAACAGTTAAAACCAAAGGTATGGCAACCTTTTCATTTTACGCTGTGTCAGTTCATATGTACCAATCTCGAAATAATTTCAAAAACTCAACAAAAATACATGTAATAAAAGTACAAAATAGATTTAATAACTAAAAAGAAAAACGTTTTAAAGTAAATACACATTCTAATAAACATATACAAACAGAATATATATTTACATGTATACATATCTGCATATTTTGTAAATAATATTGCGAGTATTGGAAAAATACGAGGAAAAATAATACGAGTAACACTTAGAGCACTAAAATATTCTATTTATTCAATCTAATGATCCAATTAACTCTATTGATAAATTTACTACTATATATACGATTTCTTTTCTCTACTATTTTTGTACATTTTTATCAAGACTTTATTAGGTTTGTAAGTTTTCGTATTTTGTCCATTGTTTTTAGTGCGCGCTACCAAAAACGCTACTAAATTTTGGTGGTTAATAGAAGGTTTTGAGGTTTTATTGAGCTCACTAAATCCAGGAGCACAGGAATCGGTGCTTTGTTTTTGTTGGCGTTTTAATTTTTTTGGGTGAAACGTAGCTGATTCTATTTGTTTGAATCGAGGTGGGTTGGACGCGATCTGTACGAGTATCTGGATGTGGTTCTTGTTTGCTGTTTGATGTTCGATGTTTAGCTGAAGCTTATTAAGAAATCTTCTGGCAGTAGTATGGACTCTTTGGTATTCGAGAAACCAATTCAAAAATGTCCTTTCTTTAAAGCAAAATGCAAAAATTGGTTTTGTTTCTCTAACACTGAGCGTGTACGTGAGCGTGTGCGTGTGCGTGTGGGGCGGGTGCGGGTGCGTGTGCGTGTGCGTGTGCGTGTGGGTTGTGGACGACGTGTGGCCTCGCGTTTTTCAAAAACACCGCTTTGTTGTTGTTTTTTATTGTTGATTGGCGATTTTACTTTCGGATATCGTTCTTGGTATGCATTGTTTGCTTGCGTGATTTTCTCTCAGTGTAATCAGGCAAATAAACAAGCAGGAAACTTTAAAATGCTACTCTTACATTCTTTAAAATCTGTGCACGCATATTTTTTAATACTTGAAATTAAAACGAAATTAAAATGCAATCTTTTCCATTCGGGTCTGCTTTGTCTGATGTTTCTTTTCTTTCGGGAAATCGTAACCTTTTTATTGCACGCTAAGATATAAAAATTGTCCTTGTACGAGTATCTGGTGTGCATTTCTAACACTCAACTTAATTAAGGTGCAAATAAAAACAATTTCCTGGTGGCAGACAGCAGCCAGGATTTTCGCGCAGGTTGTTGTAAGTGATTTCGATGCAAGCCGTTTGAATCATAATTATTTAGCTTTGATAATTATAGGTACCCGAAAGCTCCGTATATACGCAGACGGGGCCTCAGCGAAGGCCTGCCTCTAAACGCAGCTTTAATATTAATATTAGCAACTATTAATTCGGTGGAAGGATTAAAACTTATAACTCGAATAGGTTCTTTTAGCATGTGGTATACTCATCTTTGGTGATCCGTGCCTCTCTAGATACAACTTAAAATTTAAGGTGGCAGTCCTTAAGAAGACCCACGGATAAGAACACGCCAAAACTCCACACTAATTGAAGAATTGTATGGAGATAGATATAGTAAAAGGATAGTGATTGGAAAGTGGCAGAAATTTAACCACGCTTCGTTTTGTAGTTTTGCTGGAAGTGAAGATGTTTTCATTACCATTGGAAACCCTTTTTTGCAGTTTTAACAGATTTGTGATTTTATGATCTTTCTCTAGACTTTTGCAGAAATTAGAATTTCTTAAATAGTTTGTAGTTCTTACTGTAAAATTATTAGCTTACGTTTGATGAACAAAACACTTACAACACCGTGAATCTCCTGGGCTGCCGCCGCATACGCAAAGGATGGTCAACTATATTGATGACCGCTATCCAGGAGGGGGGTAGACGACGACGACGATCTTTTCGCAGAATCAAAGATTGACTATTTACTCGGCTCGAGAACCTATTGTTATATCTTGTAGTATAATTATATTTGATCCTGAGACGTTTCTTTTTGTTTTTTTTTTATAAAGTTTTGATAACTTTGTACGCTAAGTTCTACGAACTAGAAGCCAACATTAGCGAAGCTGGTCACAGCGCCGTGAGGCAGGTTTGCCAGCAGAATTCTTTAAATCAGAGCTACACTAAGCGAGGGGCGGTGGGCGGGGTGTTCTAGGCTAAGAGTGCCTTAACTCAAAGAATTCTGCCAACTCGTCGAAACTGCCAGCTGTGCACACGTATCTAGTCGTTTAGAGCACTAAATGCTAGTGGAAACAGCTAATCGCTAGAACTAGATAACTATCTAGTTAGTAAAAAGAAGAGTAAAACAATTGTTCAAAAATTGTGTTCGAATGGAATGACTGAAAATTAGATAGAATGAAAGTATGTATGCGAAAACTTAAACTGTAAAAATAGTATACTTGTTATCTACCATTAATTAGTAGAAAAGCCACTACTAGTTTTCGACTGATTTCAATTACTCGTAGATGGAGAATGTGGACTAAGCGCGAGACAAAAGATATTCGCAAATCGCTAGCGTTGCGTTTTTCGTCGTTATGCGTTGTTGTGGCACAAGAGTTTCAAAATGTCTACAGACAAATTAGTTGATTCTAAAGCAGTAAGATAATTGAAAATTAAAATAAAATATCTAAATTTACACTCATAGAGAGAGACAGAGAGAGAAAGAGACTAGCTCGAGTACGGACGAGATCCAGGACGAGGAAAACAGTGAGTGACATTCTATTTATATGGAGAGAGAAAGAGAGAGACAGAATGAAACAGATAGATGTAGAGCGAGCAGTTATTAAAGTTAAACCATTTGCAAAAACTAACTATTTTCGGTAGTTTCTTGTTCTGTAAGCAACAACAACATCAATGAAATTAATTGAACGCAAAATACTAAAAAAGAAAACGAACAAAAAACACAGAATTTCTAAAATTCGCATCGATTTTGACAACAATAATGAGAACTGATGTTGGTAAAAACTTAAGCAAACCAAAACTAATAAAAAAGATCTGAATTTTGAGTTTGAAAACAAAACGAACTGATAATAACACATTCGAATGTACGAGTATAAGAAATAATTTAGCAAGTTTAGCGATCTCGAAAAATGTATCTAAATAAAGATGTCGAAAAGAATCAATTGAGTTTGGTGTTGGTTTACTTACTGGCACTCTTCGGAGGTATGTTTACTTTCGTCCGTACAATAAAAAAATTTCCCATTGAACAACTGAACGCCAATTACAGAAAATATAAATTGAAACAAAATGTACACGATTAGAATGTTAACAACATTTTTCAACGAGTTCACAACGCAGTCGAAGACGGCTTTCAACTTGGGCACGCGCTTGATTGTTTTCAGAGGCCGCAGGACGCGCAGGACACGCAACGATTTGATTGTTGATAAATTTTGTCCAGCACTGCTGCCGCTCATATCGAAACCGAAACTCACAGCGGCGCAAATGACGACCACAGCATCCATAATATTCCAGAACTCTCTTAAATAGCTGCCCGGATGGAGGATGACGCCTAAGTCTACAATTTTGAGTAACATTTCTATTGTGAATACGCCGGTAAATGCATAATCGAATAGGTTCAGTATCTTGTTGCGGGGCGAGTTCTCTTGTACGGGGTCTTCGGCCGCCAACGCTATCGACGACAATGAGATGACGACCATGATGAAGAAATCAAAGTATGGCAGGTTCACGACCCAGTGGGCGCCGCGGCGTATGCTGTTGAGGGCGGGCCGGTCCGGTTCGCATACAGGTTCCAGATGCAAGGCATTCGTAAAGCGAGGTGTCAATTTTGAAATTTCAATTTTTTCAGGTGACCAATCGTGCAAAGTTGGAGTTGCCAATTCGGTTTGGTTTATTTTTTGCAGTGTAATTTTGGGATTTCGGTTTTGTTTCACAAGCAGCACGTTTCGTAGGAGGCGTGATAGCGGTAGGGTGCAATGAGTGTCGTTGTGAATGCATCATGTTGATATTGAAATGAAGTATGAGTGTTGTTGATAATTGTTGATGGCGTGGTTTTTGTTATCGAGTAATAAAAATGGAGTCAAAACCAAATCAAAAAATATTCCCAAAATAATATGGAGTAAAAATATAAGAGAAAAAAGATATTGCGATTAATATTGACATCATTGCAGCTGCAGATATTAGATGGATTAATATAGTATGTAATAATAATAATAATAATAATTCTTTCAAATCAATTCTCTGTAATTGCAAATAAGGAACTTAAACCAAAGACTTAAATACCATAATTTAACAATGTCTACGATAACCTTAGTAAATATTAATTAAACTAAATGACTTGGCAAATATTTAATATACTAAAGTGTAGAAATCCAAGCATACATATATACAAACTCTATTCATATAAATATAATATTAAATAGTTTATATTAGATACCGATAAAGACCAGTTAAATATTTTGAAAATATAAGAGATTTTTTTAGAGATTAAGCTATATTTTGAGTCCTTATTAGATAACCTGCTCGTATTCCTAATCTAGAGATGTGAAAATAATTTACATTACTAACTAATATAAGCACATATACTCGTAATTCAGCTAGGGAATTATTTATAAATAGAGTACAATACATAGATTCTGAAGAAATCGGAAATTGTTTGGTATTTACGGATTTGTTGGCGATAATATGAACATCGACGAATACGGCAACATTGGCTTCGGACCCTCGGTCACCTCCTCCTCCTCCTTCTGCTTTTCCTCCTCCTTCTTTTTACTCTTCGCCTTGGAGGCAGCGATGGCGCCGTCACCATTCTCAATGTGGCCTCCGTCGGCCTGCAGAGCTTCCATTTCCTTTTCGAGCTCTTGTAATTGTTTCTCCTTATCCTCTTCGACTTGCTCCTCTTCGGCCGCTGTTAGTTCTTGGGCATTCGCCAAATTATCGACCGCGATAGCCAAGAACACGTTTAGCAGAGTGTAGTTACCGAAGAGTACCAAAACGATAAAGTATCTGTTGAAGCGCGGATGAAGTACGAAGTATTCCGGGTACGCAGTAACAATTTGGTGGGCGTGGAAAAGAGTTCAATAATAATAACAGCAACAACAAACAATAGCAAAGAACTGCGTAAGATATTTCTCAATAATTGAAAAGACTTCTTCTATACTGATATATGATATATTATACGATCTATATAGACTTTATATAGGCTTAGATAAAGTTTTAAGTGTGAATAGTTTAGAGAGGTATATGTACATAATTAAAATTAACTTTAAAGAAAAATAGACGTGTGTAGATTGTGAGTGCGATGAAGCGAAAGTTCTTCAATGGACGAAGCTAATGAATTCGATTTACAGTTTTGAAGCGGGGTGTGAGAAATGTTTTCAACTCAATTAGATTAAGTGTCGCATTATTCTTAATGGCTTTTATGATATGATACGGTGTTTAAAGGATTTTATGCTATAAAATGCTTATGATAGTGGAGGAG
This sequence comes from Myopa testacea, assembly GCA_949629155.1. NCBI lineage: Eukaryota > Metazoa > Arthropoda > Insecta > Diptera > Conopidae > Myopa > Myopa testacea. The sequence goes on from OX451345.1 coordinate 18,468,108, forward strand.
AAGTCATAAACGTTTTTTCTCAATGACAAGATCGGAAAGTAGGCAACTAAAAAAGGCTCAACGAAGAGGAGAAACTAAAATAAAGAGTTATAAGAGAGGAGCTTCGGAAGAATGCGCTTCAGACTGGATTTCATACGGAAGCCAGGCGGGTAGCACATTCTTCGGGACCTCGATATTGAAGACATTATCTGTGGGCGGAATAATGATATTGATTCTTGGTACTCTCTCCCTCTTGTGCGTTAACGTTAGGCTTGCCGCGTCACCCGTTCTTCACCGGCGGTTCTCCAGCGATGCTTGTTAGGGCTGCCCTCCCAAACTTACCTCCCTAACTTACCCCTCACTACAGCGCTGTGGTTAAGCGAAAGCGCGATTTATTGCATTTAATATTTATTGCAGCAGCAATTGAGTAGAGCTTGCAAACAGTCCAGAGCTGCAAAATACACTGTAACAAAACATTGAGTTTTCGCGAGAACTCGTTTGAAATCCATCACCAAATTTCACTGGCGAATTTTTTCACTTCTCCGTAGTTAATTTAACTTTCCATGAAATTCTTAACTGTTTATTGTTCACTTTTCTTCACAGAAGTATTGAGAGACTTCAAAAATTGCCAACCGTTTTTGATTTTTCGTATTATATTTTAATTTATAGCTTTTAAAGAATTTCTTTCTGATTAGTTAAACTTTTACTTTAATTCTTTGTTTCTTTCTTTGAGAGTTAAAGTCATGCATAAACAATGTGTAACTTAAAGCACTCGACCTTTTGTCGTAGTGTTTAATCGTGAAGCTACACTCAAAAATTACAAACACCAAACAATTAGTTTAAGTATTGACTTTTATATATGTTACTTTTGTTTTATATTCGTATTTTACTTAGCTTTTTATAAAATTTTACTTTTGTCTGTTTTTAAAGTTTACAAATTTGTTGCTTGGTAATCTGCTGTCCTTCCAATATTTTTGAGTGTGCTTCATTTACTTTTAGTTGCTGCTGTTGAAATTTACATGCAATCATTAAGGAAACAATTTTAAATTTGTATTTAGTTTTAAATTTGGTTTTGGTGACACGTGTCAGTTTCTAAGTTTCATCTATAATGACTATGTGCTTATTTCGTAGGACGAAGCACGTGCTTCGTGCGTAATTCTATTCGGTCGTTGCGAAAAGTTTTCGTACATTTCGAAGTTATTCTAAATTAGTATTATTAATCTTACATAACCGCATACCTAAATAAATGAAAACAGTATAACAATGTTAACAAAATATAGACTCTCCTTTCCAACTCAATTACTTTTGTATATTTTGTATAAATTTAACTTGAAAATGTTCATCTTTTTATTGTTCCAGACCCATTTTAGGACCACTTTTTTAGAGCAACTTGGATATATTGTGGCTTCAGAATTGTATCAGCTATTAAAAAAGATGACGTCATGATATCTTACGCATAGAAAAGGTGTATCGTAATAATTCTGTGTTAAATTGAATTAAAGAAAACTATATCTTTTACTTTAATGCCTTATAAAAAACCCCAAAGCTTACATGGATACGTTGTTTCATTGTTTAAAAAAATGTGTTGTGTTTTAATATTAAAAGCGGGTTAGTAAATACTTTGTAGTTAAATATCACTTTTTTTTCAAATAAGATTCCAACTAAATTAGTAAATAATATTCGTTTGTAAAATCCTATGAATTGAATATAGATAAATTATTGTTAAAGACTTAGATGAGGTTTTTAGATGAAAATGAATTGATTTTTTTTTTAAGTTTCACTGTTTAATTAACATTTCGAAATTTGCTTAACCTTATTTTATCATCAAACTTCTACGAGTCCTTCTTAATCTTCGAAAATTTTAAATTATGTAATATTATTATCAGAATATGTATTTAAATTAATTATAATAGTATTTTTTAATTCAAATTTTGTTCTCATATTTTTAATTTGTTGCGCTTGTTTATAATGAACATCTTTATAATAACTTGATATATTTTGATATTAATATTGCAAATAGCAGTACTAAAAAAAATATTAAATAAGCGCCAAATTGGACAAACGAAATTAGCGCCAAACAACACCTTCACCCGGGTAATAAAGTCACCGGGTAGCTCCATACAAATTGTATGGAAATTGGCCTTGTTGCCTTTTGGAGTTTTAGTTTCATAAGGTACGAAATACTAACATTACAATAATACATTCTTAAACGAATATTTTCCCGGAAACATAAATGTCTTCATAATGCAAGGAATATGCAAGCCCAATGGTTGGCCCAGGACAAAAGCATTCACTTTCCGGACGGAAAGTTACAACATAAAAAAGTGTACAGCTTCTCGAAAATCATATTGTAGGATCCAAACTCCATAAATAGGTTTAAATAGGTAATAGTTTTACTACCAAGTTAAATGAAGAATAGCTGTAACGGACTTTCTGTCTCGTAGACTACCAGCTTCCATAAATAATAATATAGATTTGTGGGTATAGAAGTTACCCGGGGGTACATCATCCCGCTTATAAGGGTTAAGCCTTTAATCCTTTATCAAATTTGTACATTTCTTGATTGCATCAAATAAACTATACTATTTAATTCATACTTTGTAACTCATATGTAACATACTATGTACATATATAGCGGTATAAATATACAAAATGTACGAAAGCTTTTCCTACCGTAAGCATAGATACATTTTTGCGTCCTCATAAATTGCGGATCTTTAAGATAAGTCTTACTAAATAACATAAAAACAAGTTTGAATCGCACAGCAATAACTAGCAAAACTTTTAATGATTATATAGGAACGTGTGTATATATATATTTATGTATGTATGTATATATTTATTATTTAGAAATATATTTATTTAGATTTAGAAAAAAGCGTGTGCGAGTACTTTTCTGCAGCGAATCGGTGAAGTGGTTAAAATTGCGAGAACAACTCTTGTGAAAATCTTAAAGCAAGTGAAGCGTGCAGTTTTTGAATTTTTGGAGGTGGTATTTTTGGCGCTAGCTGCGAAAGCCTCTTAAAAACCTACATAAAAATAATATAATCTGATGTTACGCGCATGTCTTCAATATTCGTTTTCAAAGTGCATGAAAACTTGTGCCAAAAAAGCCAAAATTGATGAGCGATATATAGATATAGTGATTCTGGCCACTTTACAGACTGTCACCAAAGAACATAAACAGTTGAAACACATGCAACTAAAACGAGTGAATCGATTATCTCTGACTTTGAATGGTAAACGAACACAGTCAGTCGAAACAGATTTCATATAAATACTTAGTTTTATTTACAGAGCAAACTCAAATGTTACGGAACGGAATGGTTAATAAAAGGTACGTAAGTACCACTACAACTACAGCTACTAAAACGTAATAAAGGTAATAACGACGCAACGCAACTGACGCATCAACAAGTGTTTAAGTGGTGGTTACATGGTTGTATTGGTACCTGCACATACGTCCCTCATAGACACTGCAGGGATTCGGTGTGGCAGAGTGTGCAAAGTGCAAACCTTGCAAAAGTCTAAGCAACGCATGCAGCCGCTGTACCTTCTGAGGTCAAGCTGGTCAAGTCATGAGCATGAGAAGCTCAAACTTTTGCTAGCAACCTTTTTACACTACAGAGTCGCGAGCATATTATGCGGGGGTGGCGGGCGTAGGATTGGATTGCACACATTAATGGTTCGACGTTCAATCGAAAAACGTTTCCCATCATCGACTGCTTGGAAGCATGTCGTTATTCAGTTGGGTCGTTGCGATAAACATCGTTACACAATTTTTTGAGATTTAAGGCGCTTAACAGTTTTATTTTCCATTCGTTATGTTTTTTAAAACTCGGCATGGCTCGCCGAAGCAACAGTAATTTTGAAAGCTTTTGTTTTTCGATACCCTCTTTTGTTTTCCTTTTGAATTTAAGTTTTCAGTATTGATTAACACTATTTCGGGTTAGAAAATAGTATTAATGAATGCTGACTGTATATATGCGTGTGTGTGTGTGTGTGTCTTGTGGGATTGGGCGAGGGTCCTAAAAATTGCTGCTCTAATTTCCTAAACTGCTTCAACAGGGGAAAAACATTACGTTATGGAAAATTCATTGATTTTGAGTGTTGTAAAACGTTTTATTATTAGATAAGAAACATATTTTTTACAATTCAAAAACAACTACATGATTACTGTAGAGAGATGACTGTATAAAGAATGATTACTGTATAAGATATGAAAATATTCCCAATATCCAGCATTCAGAAGTACTTAACGTTACGGATTATAATACATACGTACAATGTACTTTATAATACTTCAAATTTGTAGCAATATTGTAAATATATCTCGAGAAGGAATTTCATGATTTACTATACTGTAAAACTGTACTCTACGAAAAATCTAATTGCATTCAAGAACATCGGGAAATATAAAAACCTTAAAGCTTTAATTAATTAAACCTTAATTAATAATTTACAGAAGCTCTTGAAAGTAAATTAAAAAACAATTTCGCGGAGAAACGTGTTTAAAATAAGAATATTAACACAAAAAAGAATCCATATAATGTATTTTATGTAAACAAAGTGCATTTAACAAAAACATATGACTATAGTTTTTGTGTATTTAAAAAAAATTTTAAACGCTAATGGAGGATACGAAGTATTGGCATCTAATGAAAAGGATAAAACGTTTTACAACACTTTTAAATAATGGAATAATGATGGAGTTGCAATAACTACACTGCTGAATTCTAGCAGAAATCTAACGTGACTCTATCTGACTGTAAACGGTAGTCTTAAAGAGCACTATTCGAAAGCATTTAATTTTGAAATAAAGTAATGTTTATAAATAAAAAGGTAAAGTTAATAAAGTAAGGTTAATAAAAGACGTCAAATTTCCCAAATAATACAAAAAATAATAAGAAAACAATATTTAAGTTATAGTAAATATATTCAATATTAATAACTAAGAACGAAATAAACAAATAAATAATTTAACAGGAACAAATAATGGAATATACATACATATAAAGGCATCATTTCGCTTTAATATTGTATAATAATACACTTTTAAATGCTTTCAAAATGCGTAGTGCATTCTATTCCTTTTACTAAACATTTGAAATGTCTATCCTAAGAAAGAGTGCTTTTGAATAGATGTGGTTATAGAGATATTTCGTAAAATCTATGTGCATCTCCAGTTTAACTAGCTATTTTGACCTACGAAATTTATGCTTCCACGATAATGGAAACAGATCTCATGATTATGAAGACTAAATTAGAGACGACCGTCTGATTTGGAGCTGATTTTAAACCATACAAAGTTAACATAAATACAATTTGAAATGATAGAAACTTAAATATTCTATAATTTTGGAGGTGATTGGTTTCTGATTGTCTGACTACTAGCTAAAAGATTGATTTTGAATGCGGCTTTAATTAGTACTGAGAAGCTAAAGAAGCTAAAATACAAGTTGAAAAATACTTGAGCGCAATAATTGAGTGGGAATCAAAATAAATCAACGAGTTCAGAGTTGAAGAGGTAGAGGAGAGGACAATCTAAAATACTTAAAGACGGAAAAAAGAAACTTACACAGAGTAAATCATTCCCGACTTCGCTCCACCTTGGGATATTATGCCCTGATACATGACTTCATTCCAATCCTCACCAGTTAGAATTTGAAAGACTGTTAGTAGTGCTATGGGGAAAGTGTTGAAATTGGTTTCTGGGGTACCGCTTTTAAAATTAAATTGCCCGCCAAACAATTGCATGCCGAGAAGGGCGAATATCAGAATGAACAAGAAGAGCAGGAACAACAATGAAATGATGGATCTCATCGAGTTCAGCAGCGAAATCACAAGATTCCGCAAGGAGGACCAGTATTTGGTCACTTTGAAAATACGTAGTAAGCGCAGGGCTCGTAGTACGGATAGACCGAACGAGCCGCCCTTCACTTCGGACCATATCACCTCGAATATCGAACCACTAATGACGACACAATCGAAGCGATTAAACGATGACTCGAAGTAGATGCGAGGACCCAGAGCGTACATCTTGATGAACATCTCGGACATGAAGAGGGCCAGAAAAGCGTATTCGGCATAATCTGTAATGAAATAACAAGAGGAGGAAGAAAAACAAGAGGAAGAGAAAGAAGAAGAAACATAAAAGAGAAGAAAAAGATAAGAAAATCGATACGGAATAAAAGGAAATCAAAACCAGTTAAAAGAAAATTCAAAGTAAATATTTTAAGTATAAACATCGGAACCACAAACAAATAAGGATATAATATATATTAATTGAAATTAATGTAATAATTATATATTAATTAATTAATATATAATTAATAATATATATTGTTGAAATTAATGTGGAAAATCAAATAACGAAATACGTAAAGAACGGGGAAGGAAAACGATTAGTATTAGTTTAGGAAATATAATTATCTATATAATACAGTGAAAATCATTACATTTTGAAGTTATCTACGAGTATAACTGTATACTTAACCCATTGTAGGCTCTGTTCTGTTTGTTACTTACATAAAAAATCCGATAGAAACTGCGGTTGCCCGTAGTGTTCCACAGCAACGCAGACAGTGTTTAGAAACACCAGAACGATGACGAACCAGTAAAACCACTGCGTCTTGACCGTGTGCCGGATCCAGAACCGGAAACGCTTCTCGGCCCGCCAGAATCCCACACAGCTGCCTTGAGGTTTGGACCGTGATTTCAAGTAACCTGGGGACGACGTCAAGACAAGAATAAGCAAGTTTTGATTTAGACAGATTAGATTCTTCAATGAAATCATGAACTAAAAAGAGCATACATCATATGACACTCTTGTAAGTGAACAAGTAAATGGAAATAGTTGTGGAAGTAGCTTATGGAGCTGAGTAATGATGCGCTACAGATACTTTTTAGAAAAAGTCAATATGGCAGATAGCAGTAGTGTAAATAGCAGCAATTGCACAGATAATCAGTAGCAGTTAAGCGGATGTTTTTAACGTTACGTCAAATTTGAATTTGATTTGAAAAGTTAAAAAGTCAGATTTTTTTATTTAAGTTTTATGCACAATCAACTACATTCATTTTAATAATCCCTTTCGTTTGTATATGTTTATAGATCCGCCATTAGTACTAAATACTATACGCGTACGATCAAATATTTCATCTCCCGAAGCGATTTAATATATATATTAAATTCCTCTCTATATATTGGTTCAAGTATTGAAATCTTTCCAAATTTAATTGAAAAACAGAATTACAAATTGTAGTTATTTTGAGGCTCTAACAAATATTCAAATATTCAAAAATATCAAAAGTAAATAATGAAAAATTTAAAACAGGCGAAAAATAAATGGTATATTTATAATTATATTGTGCCATGTTATGCAAGGTTGATATACATATGTACATATTATATGTACATATATACTATGTATTTTAATGTAGAATGTTTAATGTTTTCTCATAATTTCAGTTCTTCATAGGAAATGACGTGATGGTTGTTTTGGCACTTAATTTACGAATAGAATACGAAACGAAAACTGAGCAAAGAAGCGAAATTTTGGCAGTGATTTGGCTTCTTATTTATTATTGCAGAAAAATCATTGATGTACTTACACATTCAGAAAGTTATTTTTTGTTTTACATTTGATTTGGTTTGATATGTGAAAGAAATAATAGAGTTGTAAGAAGAGATTAGCATTATAAAATAGTTCGATATATTAAGATATCGTATTTGTTGGAAGTGAAGAAATTAACGATCTACTGAAGAGAAGAGAAGATTACGTGAAAGAGGTTGGACAAACGACTTAGTTTTAATAGATTTACTATGAAGATGTGTGTATTTTTCACAGAAATGTGTTTATTTACGATTTACGATGGTGCTGAGAACAACTGTGATTTGAGGGACATTTTAGAACACAGGAGCAATTCACAATACTTGACAAATGACAGAAAATGATTTACACTTAACAATACTCAAGTCTCGAATGAAACATTTATGGTGACGGGAAGCAAGACGAAAGAGTGAAAAGGTTAGTTAAAAAATATCATTATAAATACTATCATCATATCATCAGTCAGAAAAATACAGGGTACACAATATTAAATACGGTTGATGTCTACATCATCACTAGAAGTCTTAAATAATAGCTTTTTCTATTTTGCAGATTTATTATGAGAGTCATTCATTTCTCATCGAAGCGATGAGTGGATTTCTAACGAAAAGTGGACTGACATAATTTATAAGTGGTTTTTTTAATAGCTTATGTTTTTCTACGTATTTTTGTAGTTATTTTGCTTATATTATGCCGGCATGAATATATAACGAGTGAATATATTATTTTCATTTAACGATATTAATTCACTGTCACTATATGACATTAATGAGATGTTCACTAAATGATATAAATCTACAGGTTGTTCTACAATTTTTAAGAAATTCCTTACCTCAATTTAAAGAAATATATTAAAATGATTTCATAATACGTACGTATATCACTTGTGGAAATTTAAAGTGATTTCGGAGTACCTTGAGTAGGCTTCGATTAGTCACGAAAATTCGAAGGTATTTAAGGCATATCGTGATGTAAAAATGAATGAATAATTACAATACAGCAAATGGCTGTAACAATGAAATGATGTAAGCTTGAAATTATCATCCATATTTTCCTTTATATACAATATATAAAATTTTCCTCAAACGTCTGCATTTGGTGTCTGAATCAAATTTTATAAAGATATTTGGATTAAATGTCATATACTCGTATAAAATAAGTCCCAAAGGATTACGCCGTAGATAATAATGATATTATTTGGCATATATTGGAAACACAGTTTAAACAAAAGAGATCGTATAGTCAATAGCCAGACTCAGTATTTCTCAACAATATGTTGGGGGATTTGTGTATATAAAAGTCTGATGTGTGACTGAATTGATGTACCTGAATTTAGAGCCATCTGCTAATATTCATACATTTGTATCTGATCTACTATACTCGTATGTACATATATGAATATATATGTATATATGTATATTTATAATTAGACTACTGATTTCATGTTATGATCTGAGTAAATGTTATTTTATCATGATGAAATTTCTAACGACCAGCTAAAGTGACTAAGTAACGTAACTAGACTGAACTAAACAGCAAGAACAACTCAAAATGATGCTGTACATTTATAGAAAGACAGTTTCGAAGACATTTTACTTTGTTGCCGTATACATATGTCAACAGCTATAAATTTAGACTGTGCAAGGAGAGGAAAACTTCAAAGGAACACTAACGAACACTGTTGATAGTAAAAAAAGGACAACAAAAATATTGTAAACTTTACCTTGGTCGCCCTTCTCATCACCCTCTGTGTGCGTGTGTTTGTGACATGAGTACCACACCAACAACGCCGCAAACGTTGCAAAGATGTAGTGGGTCAGATCAAATGGTGTGGATGGTCAAAAGTTTTAAACATACAAAAATACATAAAAGAAAAAGAGAAGACAATTGAATTTAAAAACAGAAAATATTATCAAGAATAAGTTCTAATTCTAGTCTCTGAACGTGTAGACACTTTCTACATATCTACACTTATGTGGAAGGTAGATACTGTATATCTACACGAGTAGATAATTAATGTTCTCTCACAGATAGTCGCTGTATGCTGGAGTATCTGTTGATTACGCATAGATAAAGATTGATCAATGGAATCTATGGAGATCAAAAACTCTGATCGATCAAGTAACTCAGTTTTATTCGTGGATACCGTTTTTATATTGCAAAATCAGCCATTGTGCAATTTTGCAGCTGCTTTCTTTAATACAATAAAATAAGTATTCTATTCATAAACGTACCATCATCTCCGTAGTCTTCTTCCCCTTCCTCTTCCTCTGTATCCGTGGACTTGGACTTTCCCAGACTTTTCAGTTTCTTACGTTTGGCCGCATTTCTCCTTCGTGCTGATATAGAAAACATACATTTTAATAAACCATATCCACTATAGTCTTGTCTGTGGCATTCATAAACGAGTATCTAAGGACTCACCCTCCATTATATGTAGTTTTTCTTCTTCCGTTGTACGCTCTTCGGCTAGAATGACTTCCTCTAAAAGTTGGGTTTTTTTTGAAGAAACATGTATGGACATTAATACTTATAACAAGGTCTTAGAACATCATGCTTAGTGTTTAATTTAAGTCAACTTATTATTTCGTAAAGGTACAAATAGTAGGTATCGAACAAAGGTGATATCTGTATATGTATATATGTGTGAGTGTGTCTGTATGTTTATTATGTGTGTGTGTGTGTGTGTGTGTGTGTGTGGTTAAATACATAAATGGGAAAGGACGTGATTTGGAACTCAAATACTCTACCAGCTTTACAAATCCATTCAACATAGCCGTTTAATTCTCTTTCTAGTTGCTGTTGTCTTCTAAGTTTAAGAAACTCTTGTCTATTTTCTACTTTTTCACGTTCTTTTGCGAATTCACTACAAAGAATAATGGGTAAATCGTATACATACAGTATTTATATATATAGAGGATAACATGATAGGACACGATGGTGTCTACACAATACATTTATAAAAGAGAGCAAGATAGAGCGATGTATTTTAGTTAATGGAAACTAAATGAAATAATATAAAAAAAGAAGTTAAAATGAATTTTTTAATAAAATCATAAACGGCTTGGTTTCTAGTTAATGCTGATGTTGGCTTTTATTCATGGCCGTAGAACGATATTTCAGAGAACGCTATCGTATACGAGAACTCGTATATCTACCTTCTCGACGAAGGAAGTAAACATTACGTTTCCTTGCTATAAATAATGCTTACACTTACAAGACTGAAATATAAATGACTATCTGAAAGATTCAACAGAGTTTTGCCCAGAATTCTTCTGGGATTGTCAATCACTTATTTCTTATCAGTATCAACGACTACGTAATACGTATGTATGGACATATTTTAGAATAACCAGATTATCGTTATATATTCAAGTTCAAGTATAGATTTTATTATAATTCTATAGATATTTATACCAATCTGAAAAGAACTCTTAAATAAAGGTAATTTGTCATGAGCTTCTTCTAAAAACAATGATATTTGTAAAAGATTGGTCCGACCTGAACAAAAATTTGTTAATGGAATCTTAATCGGCCATTTTAAGTGATTTTATTTGAAGTTTTTGGGATGTCTAGATGTTTAGTCAAAGATACATATATCAAAGATGTCGTAGTTTAGTTTAAGTTAAGTTTATGACATTTCGGTTATGAAACCATCTAACATTTTAATACCAATTCAAGGTTACACGTTAATTTCAAACTATATAGATATCTATTTAGCGAAGTAAAATTAATCTATTTTCAAAGAATAGTTTGAAATTGCCTAGAGGAACTCGGCTACTAGCAATGAAGCATTTTCGTGTTCTAATTTCTAGTTTTTTCATCCATGATCGCATTTTATTCCGTTAGAGTAACTGTTATACATGATATACTTCGAGACATACGGTGATGAATGAGTAATGTTGAATGTAATGATGTAGAATATCAGTGATGTCAGCTGATGTCTCATATTTTAGTATACTACGAGTATTTGATGTTGAAATGTGCATAACTGTATATGTTGAATAGTGCAGTGTTCGAGAAATAGTTTTATCTAATTTTGGATAGGTACATACGATCTCTTATTCAGTATACTGATTGAGGTACTGAAGAGAGGCATTCATTCAACAGAAGCAATACTTTTCTGTAAGTTGTTCTTTAACTCTTCTAGACATGTTCAGAACTGGCATTAATATAGCAACCGCATCCTTAGAATACAAAAGTGGTTCTCAATACACAACATCTTGCAGTTTAAATGCAGTACATTTGTAAATATTTGTTATATACCTATACTGAACTTGTTTGACCCAATACTATACGATATTAGTTATTAAAACTTGGTTTCAAAGATTTTAAAAGTTGAACATATTATTTTTAGAGTTTTAAAGTTTGATTAAGAGATGGTTATGGTTGGTTAAAGAAGTTCAGATGCGAGTATACAAATATTCAACTATATATTTCTAGCCGATTATACGCTATAATAAGTAGCACTACATTCGTAACAGGAAGAGAGGAAACAGTTTAACGGTTTAACGATTTTATGTGTAACTTTCAAACTAGTACAGTTGACCTATTGAGGAGTTAGGTTTAAGGTTAGGTTTATTGCTGGCACTAGTTGGAATGGGTGTTTCTGGTTCTTTGACAACACTACGAGTTGGTTTCATTGCGGAGGTTTGAGTAGAGAGACGCTGATATGAACCTGCTTGCGTTATCCAGTCTAGATACGAGACCATCGCGGTTTGAAACATTTGGCGAAAACGGCACTTTTGAAACTCCATCCGACGCTCAACACGATTTCGTTCGTTAGAAAACTCGCTTCAGTGTCGAAAGTAGGGAAATAAAAATTGGCTTTTGTATTAAAAGTGTTTACAAAAAGATAAATACGAGTATACAAAAATCAAAACGAATATCATTAGGAAATATCTTTAGGAACCATTAAGAAATAAAAAGAATATGCAATATTAACCAAAGATAAAGAAGAAGAAGTATTGAAACAGTTAGTTTTGAGATAAAGCTTATATTCTATTCATGAATTCAAATCACTTACCCGCTGAGAACACCGAGAACTAAGTTGAGCATAAAAAATGAGCCTATAACTATTAGAGGCACGAAATATATCCAATTAAATGTTGAACCTAAAGCGTCGTTGGTCTGCAAGAACATTATATATGTACTTATATATAGACTGAGTATATAGTGTGATATAATTCTGATTCATCAGATGGCATTATTAAAAATAATGAGTCTAAGAGTTTAAATCTAGCATACAATTTAAAGTTTTGAGAGTACAAAGAGTTATGGAAAAATAAAGGCATAGAGTACACAAATATATAAATATAGAGCTCAGAAAACGTAGCAAGTGAGTACATTGAGAGAGGACTAAAATTACACTTATGTAGCTTAGATAATAGTAGGCTAAAGCTATATTATAGTATATACATTGACATAATTGAAACATATAAATGGAATACATTGATTTTTGAGTTTTTAGAATTTCGTTCTACGCAGATTATGACAGATTGATGTGATTATTATGTTGTGACAGTGTGCGTGTACTAGAAAAATGAAGAAATGCCAAGTTTGTGAAATCTTTCTTAAAATTGCATTATTTGCAAGTGTACAAATAACGATGGTGGCAGAGTTGCATTGAAATCAACGGACATTTTAATGAAATGAATACATAATCACACGAAATTAAATTCAATTTATAGTCGAGTGAATGACGTGTGTACGAGTTTATTTAGACGTGATATGAATGGATTATATTGGATTAGATTAGATTACTGTGAATGACTGCTTCAATGTTTCAGATATGATTTGGCTCATTATATGCATTTCCAGATTAGCCAGATCGGAATTTCCCGATCAACACAATTGCTGGTTATTCCATTTATTTACAAAGAAGCCTTAAATCGAGTACAGCGAGTCATTTTATTTACATCAAGTGATAGCTTTTCGTACACATCCATAGAGCCCGGTTTTGGTGCAAATTGTTCGCAAATGAATTCGATTTTCATATAATTTAATTGCTGTGTAATTTGTACAAAGAATTTTTGTGTTCTTCTGATTGAAATATGTATATATTTATTATGATAAAGGAGTGTTCAAATGAGTTAATATAGTCGAATGACTTGTAGGAAAGTTAAATTACTTTCAATGTCAATACATTATCTACTATGTTATAGAATGTATTTGTAATTTGTTATGTTCTAATACGAGTAATTCTGAGAAGGAAAAATAATATCAACACTTTTTCAATAGCCTTTTTGAGCAAATATTGTCTACTCTATAGAAACCATTATAAAAAGTTAATTTACAATTTTTTAATTTGCGTGAATGTTTATTGAGATTATCATAAACCAATCAGAAGCTTTTGCGTCAGCGTTCCCAAATAAGAGCTAAAGTAAATGTTTGCCCTCAATTTATAGGTCAATCACTCGTAATTCATTTTGAAACAAAATGCGCCAAAGCGAACTCCTATCAAAACAACGCAACATTTAGAAATGTGTAGAAATAGTACAATTAATTGTTCCCTTAATTTGCAATTTGATTGGAAGAAGCAAAAAAGATGGGGAAAACTTAAAGCAGAAGAATCTTAAAAGCATTTTACAGATAAACAGTTTTAGTTAATGCTATAGTTATGGTTAGTAATAAAGATATGCGACTTTGAAAGAGACACTATCGATCAACGATAGGCAATTCTGTATTAGGTAAATTTAGCTCATTACTGTTAAGAGTATTAACAGGATATTCATAAAGGTCCCCGAAATCCACATAAAATCCTACAATTTAGTAAGAATTAAACACTTGTCATGCTTAACACTTGAGTAGAAATTTCAGATACAGCTATATATGTAGAGACATAGACAGAGACAGAGGCACAGAGAGAGACAGAGTAATTTACAGACACATTTACAAAGAAGTAATGCATTTTAGACGATCAGACGATACAGAAATGAAAATTGCACTTTCTACAGAACAGTTTGGATGCCATGAAATCGACTTGAGTTCGGACGCAGCGTGTCAGCAGAAATTTATGCATGTAGATAGTTATGTTTTTATGTAGATAGCGAAAAATCAAGCCGATTTCATAAGACAACACTTTCTACACGATTATACAGACAGAAACGTCCTTGGGCAGGACAGGATATGTTCCTCATATTCGACTAGCTGCACTAACAGCAAGCTTAGCAATAAAAAAGCTTGGAAAGTACTTCGAGCAACTATGGTTTGTGATGTGGTTGTTAATTTACCCAATACAGTATTGCTGTCCAGCCCTCCATTGTGATGCACTGGAATACAGTCAACATGGCAAACCCGATGTTGTCGAAGCTCGTGATGCCCGAATTCGGTCCGTCCCACTTCTCCAGACACATGCTGGTGTTGTAGTCGCAGACGTATGAACCACCTGCTTTCTCCGTGACGTTGTCCGTGTTACAAGGAGTCTCCGACTCGCCTTCCTTCACCGGTTTACCTGCGAATATGGAGCAAAGATTAGCGTCGGTCCGCGCGGCGTGGCAATGCCGAGACATTGCATCTGATCTATATTTTACTTGGATCGTATAAACTATAGCAAGTCTTGTGCAGGGCGCCCGAATAGAACTCGAGTCCGATGATTGCAAATATAACGATCGCAAACAGGACCAACAGTCCGATCTGAAGCAGCGGCGCCATTGCTTTGATAATTGATTTTAAAACTACTTGTAAACCTGTGAAACGTTGTTTCGCCGCGAAAAGGAATGTTAAAAGTTGCATTAGTAAAACGTGGAAATGGAGAAAGTTTCAATACATAAAAATATAGATAACAAATGCAAAAAATTATTGTCATCTAAAAAATAAAGACTCTTTCATAAATATAAAGTGAAATTAATCACTTAGAGAAACGAGTATTTAAATATTGAAAAAACCGTTTCAAAATTTCCATAAGGTTTTGAACACGGTTTGGAAGATGGTTTTGCTCTTCTTCCCTTCCTATTTAATTTCATTTTATATGTATTATAATACTACAAATGAAATAAAATAATACTTTCTATTAATTATTGCGAGTAAAATTAATTTAGCTGAATGAGAAGAACTCAGTGTCTAGCTACGAGTAGAGTTTGCTAATTTTACAGATTTTATTTCAAATCCATTCGGAAAAAGAATCCAATCCGGTTGCAGAAAATAATAGATATAGATATAGATAGATTAGAACTGAAATACTTTCGACTAGAAATTAGAAACTACATTTTTCACTATCTAATTTAACTATGTAATATCACTTCTCACTTGACTCGAAACTACGCATTAAATAAATATCAATATTTACAGATTTTACTCGCAATAAACATATCAACAGCTAAAAAGAATTTACTTGTATGAAAATGAATATGAATATCGATGCTATCGACATCGTATCTTCTGAGTAACTAAAATAAATGTGCAAACTAATGAAACAAACTAGTTTGAATGTAAAACGCAAGCAACTACGTATAACTGCACTTAAAACTAAGCGTTTAACTACTCACTAGGAATTCCAGAGACTAATTTTAGGGGCCTTAGCACACGAATGGCCCTTAGAGTTCTTAGATCTACTACTTCTTTTTGTGGGAACATTGTGATGAATCTGATGTTTTACGTACGCAATTTGCAACATGTTACGTGACGTGGCGAGACGTTACGTTACGTTACGTGACGTTACGTGACGTTAATTAGCAAAATTAGCGAGTTATTGCGTCGTAAGGAGATATACAATAATACGGGAAGAATACAAATGAATTAATTAGTTGGACAATTAATTGGTCGGTTGATACACAGTAAAAGAAAATTAAATCATTTGTTTGTGACGAAGAAACTGAAGCGAACATTAAATCTAAAAGAAGTCGTGAGTAAGTAACTCCAAAAAAAGACAGAAAAATAGCATCTGAAGCGAACTTGACTTTGAGAATGGAAAGTGGGAAGATTGAAAGTTAAGAAAATCAAGAAGAACCGAAAATAACAGCAAAACTTATCAAGATCATATCTTAAAGCACATTTCTTAATATTCCGCACACATAAAGGAGGGCCAGCAGTAGATGAAGTGAGATTTTCCTTGTTTGAATTAAAATTGTTAAATTTTTTCATTGCCTATTTTAACCAATCCATAGCTTCATTCATCAAGCGACGAGTGCTGACTGAAAACTGAACAACTTTGTTTCGAAATGAAAGAAGGAAAAAATATCACTTTATGTCAGAGAACCGTATTTCAATTTGCCGTATTCCAGAGTTGCCACCTCTTCGTTAGTAAGCTTGGCAACGGCCGGAAGTGCCTAAAACTAACATTTAGTTTCCTATTTAAATACTTTAGTATTATATTTAGTTAAATATGTTAAGTGAACTAAGAGACATGCAAGATTATGGTTAAAATAGAACTGACATTTGTTATTGTATTTAAAGAGCTTGATAACTGTTTTTTGTAGTTATAAGAGGTTATAAGTACTTGAACGAAAGGTTATAAATACGAACTCAAAAGAAGGAGAAAATTGATCATAATCAAAACTGAAACTAAAATCGTAAAATTAAAAAAACTAAACCAAAGTCAGAATTTATTATAAAACCACATTTTTGTATCAACTGTCGAAGAATGTTTATAAATGTTTGTTAAGTCATTTTTGGTTCAAACTAGTTGACAATTCTTTTTACTTTTACATCAAAATATAATTCAAACCAATAAAATGTAAAATTATTTAACTAAAATTCAGAAATATACGGCAGCTATATTAAGGACGACCTAATGCCGCTTAGCTTACGAGTATACTATATAAGTACATATTGCATATGTATATGCACACACATATGGTATGTATACTGATCAGTTACTAAAAGGATCACAACTAGGAGTCCTCTACACGACTAAAGTAGATATAGTAAACATTTCTGTCTGAGTCGCGTTTTCTAGCCTCCTTAAAGCTAGACTGCTAGCAGAGCGTCGAAGCAGCCACTAGCCTCTACTTTACTGAACTAAGACTAATAAGTTTAAACATCGACACTACGAAGGCTTGCTGCACTATCAAATCTCTATCGAAACGAGGCGGACTACAAACACGATCGATCAACCACCACAGAACAACGCGTACTTTTCGTGTCTTTATTTTTCTGGTTTCGACACACTGTGTATGGATGTGTGTATGTATGTATGTATGTATATACGAGTAATGTGTGTGTGTGTAAGTTCTAAGATACGACCATTAAATTCAACAAATCTAGACTATAATATTGAATGTTTACTACCGAATATCTTTTGTATAGCACTAAACACAATTCTTAATAAATTCAAGTCGTTCGATTCCTTGAAATATATTAAACAATCTATTGAAGAGATGCTAAGTAAATGAGTTTTGTAATAATATAGATTAAGTGTTGCCTACGCTGAGTTTTGCATGGTCTCGAAGGACGGCTTACTTGGAATTCTCGAAACGAGCTTCAGCGGCCGAAGGACACGAAAGGAGCGCAACATGCGCAGATCGACATCGATATTTGCTTCGGCGAAGATCGTCATAGCGCTATGAGGTGATTGTTGTTGTTGTTTTTGTTGTCGTGGTGTTCGTGGTGTTCGTGGTGAGTTTGGTGGGTAGGATACATTACATTTGTGTGCGTGCGTTCGTTCGAATACGTTTTTCGTTCGAATCGAAAATCGAGAGCGAGAGAGCGCCAAATAAAAACATAAACAAAAGTAAATAAACGTAAATAAAACGTAAATCAAAATTCACCAGAAAACACAAAATCACAGAATTCAGAGTAGGTGAAAAACAAAGGATTAAAGCACGAAACCAGAAAGACAGAGTAGAAATAAGAAAGTAAATCGTAAACAAACAGTGAATTAAGAGCATCGAGAGAAAAAGAGGGAGAAACAGAGAGCGCGTGTTAAAAGTTGATTTTTCAAAGCAATTGCGTTTCTCTTAAAAGAAAATGCAAAAGAAATAAAATTAAAAATAAACTTTTTTATAGATTTTCTTTTTGAGTGGATATATTTTAAGAGAAAAGTAAACAAATTTCATAGAAACAATGAATACTCGTAAAAATCAAACAGAATCACTTCTCACAAAGAGACTCGGCTGCCAAATCGTACATTTTGCGAGAGATGAGTGAAAATTAAGCGACCGAAGTCAGCCAACGAAAGCGCTTGTAACTGAAGAGTGCGTAGGTGAGAGTGACAGTACACGAGAAAGAGAGAGGGAGAGAGTGGGGCATAGGGAGCGCGTACGGCGAACGGTCGGCAGTGGGGAGAAAGCGCTTTCTCATTAATATTTAGTAAATGAATCAATTTACCCCGTTACTACAACGAAAAAATCCATGATGTTCCAAATATTCCTGAGGTAGGAGTTCTTATGTAGAACGAGCCCTAAGGCAAGGATCTTGAGCGATGCTTCTACACAGAAAATGCATAAAAAATAGGTCTCGGTTTTTTCCTGCAAATAGACGAATTTTCAGTGTTGAGTGCCTTCTTGCCCTTGTCCTCGAGTTATGCTCCGGGTGCAGGTTCGTCGGTCCGCTCGTCCATTCCACTTACCAGTTTCAGAGCCAATACTGTTTTGTCACCCTCGGGCAGATGTTCCTCTAGTGCCAACACCACACAGTTGGCTATGATTGTCAATAACACAGCATACTCGAAGGGCGGCCATTCTATGATGAATCGTGTGTATTTTCTAATTATATTATCCTCGGTCAGGATGAACAGCGACGTGGGTCCACCACCAGGTGGTGTTTCCTCTTTCTTTGGGCCGCCCATTCTATCAGCTAAGCGATGGGCTCCCCTTCGACCCGAGTGCCCCCCGCTTGTGGAGCCCTGTTGATGCCCTGCTAGCGCCGCTTCCTGAGCCGCAGCCAACCTGCAACCAAGAAAACAATAGAAACATGATTAACATTTCCCGACTTCAAAAAAATTATGTGATAAACACCTAAACTATTTCCGAACATAGACTATATAATTACTAATCTAGAAAATATTGAGTATAGAAATCATATACCGTCCATTAAACTTCCATTAATATCCATGAAAGATGAGAAAACCTACGCCTTGGGGATCATTATATCAGTGTTTTAGTTTGCGGATATCTGGCATACCAGATACTGTACTCTATACAATAATCATTAAATTACCAGATATACCAGGGATCAGAATTTGAACAACACTTTAGTTACTTCATTCTGAATACAACAATAACAACATGGAATTAACTTTAACGGAATACTAGCTAAGTACTGTCTTCCATTTAAGATTTATCGATTAATTACCCTACTAAAAATCGCCTGAGAGACCTCTATATTGATTTCTTGTTTTCTATAACTATTTAAAGTATACTCGTTTTATAACGAATTTCAAATTAAAAGAAAAACTTAAGGAAAAAGTATAAATTCACCGAAGTCTAAGTTTTCAATGAAATCCAATAAAATACAAGAACTAATTAAAAAGAGAGAAATAAATTATTACAAAAATAGACATGATCTCATATGATGTGTATATGTTTCAGGGAAAAGGTTGAAAAGTTTTACGCAATGGAGCGAAGTTCGATTTCCAATAAGCTTTTACACATAAATATTAATGTGCCAAAAAGCGACGGTTTGTCGGGAAACAACGGCGCTGGCAGGAGAAAATGTGGTACAGCACTCTACACATTCATATAACGAAATACACACAAACATACATACATACGATATGCAGTTGCACTTTCTATTTATTTATTTATTTGTGATTGTATTGCAAAGAAAACAGAATTCAAATCTATTCATGTACATTTTTAAATTAGTCTCATTTAAAACAAACCCTAAATTTAAGAACCTTCAAAAGTTCATAAAACTTAGGCTCATAATGTCGAGTTTACTTTTAATTTGTAAACATTTTTAATTATAATAAGGAGGTCAAATAATTTAGTGCAATCGGTTACGCACACCACAGAACTACACAGAAGTGTGTGTGTGTGTGTGTGTGTGTGTGTACCTGCGTATGCCTTTGAAGCCGCCAAGTCTGAAAACATCATAACCCGAAACCCCCACCTCTTCACGCAAGCAAAATCGTCGTTGGCCCCGGCAACAGAATCCCAACGAATTTTTGCTTTCTTATGCTGCGCTGAACATGAGTAACATGTCTGCAGCATCTCTGCTGCAGTGCCAATAAGACGAAGAAAGGACAAGTTGAACATTTGTGACCCCAATATACGGCCACAAATCTGACTTCTTGTATGAATTGCTGTTCTACATATTTTAACCGCCGAAAATATGGTTGCAAGTTTATCATTTATGAACTCACTATGAACGCAGCTTTGAGATGTACGCGTTAGATTTGCCACCTCCGGAGAGCAATAATAATGAGCGTTGATTTATTGATGGATGATGTAATCAGAAGGCCGACGTTAATCCGCGGCGCAGCTCTGCGTTTTGATTGCCAAAAATATGAGCACTCATTTTGTACAATAATCTCTACGATTGCTTATTATTATGTTTTAAAGCTATTTCATATTTATTTATTATACTACTTTTTTCATTGTTCTCGTAGTTGATAATGTTATCGATTAGGAATTTTATAATTCGTGTGCTTAAAGAATATTCAAATATGTATGTTTTAAGGATTGGCACAGATTCAGCAAAACTGTGTTTCTTTACTAAGAATATATTGAACGAGTATCTACTCTTTTACATACATACATATGTACATCTGCAAAATTTATTGATATTTTTCAGAGGCTAAGAAAAGCCTCAAGGAAGAATTTTCAAATATATTTAAATGTGTTCAGAGAGGTATTTAAGAACATAAGAGTGTTATCCAAAGAGTTTGTTACTCTACAAATTGGAACTTTTTTCTCTAGGATTTTTAGAGAACTTTAAGTATCTAAAATAATCATTGAAACATTTTAGAAATTAGAGAAAAAGGCGTACAGAAATCTGCACCGATTTTCAACACAGAAGTAGACGTGCACCAGTAGACTATGAATTGATAGACCGAAGATTTTTCGATATATTTTCAAGATCCAATAATTTTCTACACATTTAATTCCATACGCGGCACAACTCAAAGGTGAAAACTCGTCCTTTTCAAGAAGACGGTCGTTTTTCTTTCTTCTTATCCTTGAACATTCGTAAGCTTCGTGCATATCGAGTCTGTCGGCAGTAACACGGAACAGCAAAGATGTTTGCCTTCCGGCTCTTCTCAGGACAATACACCGCATAATAGAAGGCACTTCTAAGCGTTCTACGAACTCGTATGGATTTCCCTGAGCATAAGAGCCTCTCGTCGTCCATAACTGTTTTTTAAGCACATCTCAGGCTCAAGAACATCATACAAACGTCGAGAGTCGATGCAGACTGTACTCGATGTGTGATGTCATTCCGAGGTTCAGTGACATCTTTGACATCTGTATGTCTGTATGTCGGTGCCAACTACAGAATGAAGAGGAAAAGCAGTGTATTGAAGCATTTAAAGCACTCAAACGTTTGTAAAAAGCGCTTCAAACTATTTGAATATAGTTTTAAAATTAAATAATATATAAAAAGGTTTACTTTTAAATGTCAAATTCTATTTATCTGTAATATGAGTCAATCCCAAAGGACTTGAAATTAAACCATCAAAGTGTAAACGGCGCAAAAATTAAAAGGAGCCGCAACATTTTGCAATTTCTTCAAGTATCCTAATTATTAAATTAGGTTTAACTAATTACTAAATTAATTACGAGTACATTAAAAGAATTTAATTTCGTTCTTCATTTGCATATATGTAAATATTATTGTATTAAATAAAGTTGTGTTATTGTTTATTTGCCAATCGGGTTCCGAATGCGTTCGGTTACTCACGCATGAGCAACAAAAATAACAACAGAAGCCACAAACATGACTGTAATTTATGTATGACGGAAAACTTTAATAAAATATCATCACCAACAACAACAAAATCCAACAACAAAATCCACCAACAGTGACTGCAACAGCTGCACCCACTAATGGCTGCACCCATCAGCCACCTGTCCTAACCGCCTACACAACCCCCACCTCCTCTCAGAAAGGTGAACAAATAAATGGCTTTTATAATGCGTCCAGCCCCGTGTTCAGGTGTCGCTCACTGAGCACTCCTCGGGGACGAACAAGCAACTGGAATTGAAAGCAATTGAAAACGAAGGATTCGGGAAACAACGGAGGCAGCGATGTCCTTTCATGGCAAATTAAAGTGGGATATTCTAACAAACAAAAAGGCGATAACACAACAACAATGGTAATTGCATGTATAAGTGCATGATACATATAAACAATAGCATTTACAAAAACAACAACAAAATAACTATGTACATACTTGCAACAACTGAATTGGGTAGAGTTGCAATTTCAATCCTTCTAATTTAATTAATACATCAAATTAGCTGCAGACAGTTTAATGGAAATGCAAGGATATGGTTAAACTATTGCTGTTTTTGTTGTATTACAAAAATTAGAAATCAGTGATTCACTGAACGAGAAATAAAAACAGTCAAATCAGAATCGAATCAATTTAAAATGCAATCGAGTCACAAAGAAATTAATTTAATTCTTTGAAATACAAATGAAAAAATACACCGTACTTCAAGGGTGAGTCATCCCAAAAACAAACCAAAATAAGTCCAGTCCACTTTATAATAGACAAGTCTATTCAAGTCAATTAACTTAACACCCATTATTTAAAAATCTCTTATAGTGTTTCTCTTATATGTTCAAAATCAAATCAAATTCAATCAAATTCTTTTATACTGTTTTGTAAATCACCATACTATCATATATAAATCTCTTGCAATTAAGGTTTTTATTCCAACAATTAATAAAACCGTATTCCAATCCAAACAATTTAAACAAATAACTAGTCCGACTTAAATCACGTTATTGTTATTTTGAAACTAATACTTTTGGGCTACATTGAAAGCAATTTTTATTTACTTTTTACTTATTTAATTTTATTATTTACAATGTTTTCAAGTTTGGTTTGTTTAGTTAGTCATCTCTAAAAGTTTATTTAAAGTGTAGTTGTTATGAATAAATATTTTCTTATTTAGTTATAAATTATAAAAACCCTTTCTAATTTTAGTATTATTACTTATACGAGCAGCTCTCTCCAAACATTTCCATTTAAACAATTCTTCACGCGCATTTGACCCCGGCGAAAGGGTTATAAATTCTTGTATGTTCCTTAAAGCGTTCCTTACACATCTAAAAGTTTAAAAATCAATGAGAATTGATTAAACGGATAAGAGAAGCCATGCACTCAAATAGCCACCCAATCCATCCCTCTCCAACCACAGTCCGAAATGCATCCTATTCCCCAGAACGCTCTCCCTCAATAAATTTATATAAGCTCGAAGGGAAACTATTCACTGTGCATTGAAGGAGGTTTAAATTAATACTATTGTAGAATAAATAAGAATCCATGAGATATCCATTAGAATCCATAAGATGTGTTTTCAAAAACTATTGATTAATATTCATGGAAGCTGGTTCCTTGACACGCCTTTCTTTCAAATGCATACACGTTGAGATGATACACAGGATGATCTCTTTCTCGCTACGTACTAATTCAAAGCAGAAATCCTGACGCTTCCTTTCCAATCCTACAAAATTATATGAATACCTATGAAACCTGTCAGTATACTGAGGTTACTGAGCACACTACAATACATCTCATCATATCAAAAATATCTAAAATCCCAGTTGAATCATTTTACGGATATTTCTTCCCACTTTCTCTAAATTTTGTGTTCTGTACTAGATACACAATTTAAATATAGAAGGCCCCTTCATCAATCGATGTAGAGTTATACTAATGGTCCATGTTAAGAACGAGGAAGATTCAGTTTAAAATGTTGCTCACCACCATATCACCATATGTGCCACCAGGGAGGGACTTATGTGTTTTCCCTATGCCCTGGGTGCTTATGGGTGCTTTATCCACTGGAATGCTTGACTGTGATGTGTTGCCCGGGGAAGTGATGGATTTCGGCATCAGAAGCGTTGTGTTTGATGGTAGAACTAAGGTTTGGGGTTATTTGAGTTCTACGATTAGTGAGATAGCTCTTAAGTTACAAAACTAGTTCCTGGGAACTTAGTTTGGATTATTAAAAAATTGGAACCCTAAAAGTTTGAAGTTTAAAGGCAAATCCAGAACCTTTTCCTTTAAAAAATTTAATTTAGTATTCATTTCACCCGTAACTCTTGGGCCTGTTCTGTTTAATGGACAGCGCTTTTAAATTATTGTCGCATCTTATTGCTGCGAATTTGGGTTGTGCCAGTGTTTTATTGTTGGTGGTAGTCGCTGTACATAATAATATGGCAACCATACGTTCTACTGACACAAAAAATTCCTGTAAGCGGCACGTAGATCCACATCACGAGAGATGGGAAGGAAGGGGAAAGCATGGAGATGTATGTATGTTTGTGTGTATTATTGGTCCTTCGCTTCGACTGTTGCAGGCGCACACTGAGCTTTGAGTTTCTGAGTCTGGTGGCAACGCCATCTTGCAATGTTGAGCAAACATAATCTGACACAGTTTTCAACACGAACAGCGCGGAGTATTTGAAGTATGCAGGGTTTTGGTAGTGGTGGTGGTGGTGGTGGTGGTGGTGGTTGTTGGTACTGTTGTTGCTGCATACTCACATAAACATACAAAGCACATAAACATGATATTATTACAGGGTGCCGGTGTGAATGCAATGCGGGAAACGTTGCCCTTAATGGTCAACAATGAGAAACGGGGTCACTGTAGCAATAACAGCAACAACAACAAAGGCAACAACAACAGCAACAGCAGCCACAAAGACAAAAAGAGCAGAAACAACGCCTCATTTCCGCCGCCCGTCTGTCTGCTCCATAAACTCCGTACACATCCATTGGCATCACTTCACAGAGCGGTTGCATTTTTATTGCGCGCTGTTTGCTGGAAGCTTCATTTCTGTTCTGTTCTGTTCTGTTCTCTTAAAATTGCGTACATAAATTTGAACCCTTTAAATATAAAATAATGATTTTTTTTTATTATCTCTATAGTAGTTTAATGTCAAAATAAGTCATTCTCATTTATTAAAGGGGCCTCAATGAACTCGCCATCGGAGGGAATTTTCGTTCATTGCAAATTCAGTGCTTATAATATTTATGTACATAAGTACGAGTGGGTATGTATTTATGTATATTTTTAGGTCATTCTATACTTCTACCTTATGAGGAACTTAAGTCTGGCTTCTAATTATTGTGCTTTATGAGATTGAATGATGATACTTTAGAACAAACCTGCATCACTTCTTCTCTGAGATATCAAATGAAAATTAAAACCTTCCTGGAATATGAACACCTTAAATTTCCCAGATATGACAAAAAAACATCCGGAATTGAAAATCAGACCGTTAATATTTCCAAATCAGACAGATTGTTTCTTTCTCTTGGCAATCATATTACCCATAATTTGTTGGTAAAATATACGAGGGTGGTCCCAGAAGTACCCGACCTTGAGATACAGAAGGAGGTTATTGTTTAAAAATTACTATAAGCGAAAGTAACGTCGGATATCCATTACTCAGCATAGTATCCCATACTACATTCAGGTTTGGAATCTTTTTAAAAAAGAATTTTTAGGGTCAGAGTCGTATAATAGTAACAAATATCATATAATGCTAAAATTAGGTAATCTGATGCACTCTATTCGTATAAGATATAAAATAGTAATATCTGCTTGCTGTGAATGAATAATTAATAATATCTATATTAACATCTGAGCAGGACTGAGATGATTTTATTTTATACACCAAATAAAAAACTCTATGCACAGTTTTTAAGAAATAAGAATTAGAAAATATTATATTAAAAAATAATATTATAAGAAAATATTTTAAAACACCTTTATATATTGTGATAAATAATCGTCTTGAAAATGAAAACTTCTTGTTTTTATATTGTTTTGTATTTAACGGTTGCCATACTGAGATGGTGTACCATTATGTAGATTAAGCCTAATCCATAATCTATACTGGTAACTAAAGAGATATTATTTAACCTTATACAATTATTATTATTCTATTTATACAATTAAGAGTTTATTATACGATTCAAGCTTTTGCTATTTCAGAGTTGCAATGTAGAGCGTGACCCAACCTACCGTCAGTATATCCAATTTCTGATAATCTAATGACCACCGGTCGGCCATAATTGTTTTACACCAGATGAACGGCGACACTCATTTGTCTGGAAGGACATCTGAACCGCATTACGGATTAAACTGCACGATCGGACATTAAGTTGTACAGAAGCGAGGACGGGACGAAAGTGTTACGCTAGTGCTGAAGATCAAACGACGTCGATGAGGACAACCAAAACTGTTACCCTTTGATCTATATGGCGGTTGTTCTAACTGTTGTAATGCAGTCGTAGTTGTTCTTGATTCTTCTTCTCCTTCGTGAGTTTTCGCAGTAGACTATTCTAGACGATGTTTGCTAATATTTTGGCTAAGATTCCCAGAACGAGAGTCCAGAATGCCGCTTAATTTGTTTGTTAATGTTTGAACAGATTGTAGAACGTGGTATTTTTTATTTTTTTGAATTAATCCTTCTCTTTTTATATTTTTTGCAATTTTGCAAAGTTTTCAATTTTGTATACGAGGAAAAATAATCACATAAATCACAGATTAATTAGGGAAAAAACATTTTCAATTTAGTTTCAACTTTTCTGAATTATTTCTTGGAGTTATTTACAGATGAGATCGTAAAACGATTGTTAAAGACTGCGTTAGACGATGTTATTTTCTGAGATTTTTTACACTGCGTTTTTCTTTCTCGTAAAAATATTAACTAGAGTAGATGAATGGGTCGAGTTGTCGTCGGCGGTGTTTGCTTTAATGAATTCGATTAACTACGTGTTCTTCCGATTAACTTTGGTTTTTTAATTATTTTTATCTTGACACACATTGAATGAAATGTTTACAATTTTTATTTGTTTCTTTCCTGTAAAATCGGAACTCTTCACATATTTTCACCAACTCAACCTTAAGAAAAAGAATATTGAATTTTTTTTAATAATTTTCTTTACTTTCATTCTACGATGGGCCACATTTTTCGACTACGACTTTGCGTAGTGTATGAAAAAATGGTCGGCCATTCATTGAAAAGCTTTCACTTGTTTTATCGCGAGTTGCACTGAGTTTTCACTCCATGTCGTCATTTTTTGTTTTCCACTTTTCACTGTGCTTCGTGTGTGTGTGTGTGTGTGTGCATGTGCGTCAATGAGTTCTACCAACACGTGCGCATTCTTTCGTCATGTTTTGCCTTTCGTTAAAATGAACAGCTTTCCAGGCCGACTTCATTTCCAAGCCAGTTTTTACGAATATAATTTTATGCATGTAAATAAATAGCTGTACTTATGTACATCTGTTCACATCATCACATAAAGAAATTATGCAGCTGTGTGTCTGTACTCAGAGTAGCTGATAACACGAGGAATTTGCATATGCAAATCCTGTTCGGGGTATTTTAAAGACCTCCTCGAACAATGCCCCAGTTAACGAAGCTGAAGAATAACTTTGAAACATCTAAATAGAATCTAGAGTAAGAAATTCGCCATAAAAGTGTACAACAAATCGTACACAGATAAGAGTTAACGTCTTCGCAGCAAATTTCTGATCAACGTTTTCAGGCTAAACATACGCTTAAAAACCGCTTGAAAAAGCGAACAAACTTCTTAAAAATATGCACAGAAGAATAAGATCTCGAAATATAGGGGTTTATAAACTATACAAGAATTTAATTAATTTTAATATCGAACATTTTTTAATCACCATTAATTTTATAGATCGTAAAATAAACATGAGGGTGGAACTTCCAAAATACCGTATATCAAAACGACCCGGTAATTTTGTAATAATAGCTCAAGAAATAAAAAGTTAAGTAAGTAGTAATAATAACTAAACGTATATAGAAAATGCAATCAAAAACAAATAACAACTGCTTTTTTAATTTAACCTAATTATTTAATTAAACCATTACAATTCACTACAATTTGGATAAATATACATATATTGACATTGAATACGTATATAATAACCAGCTAACAGAAATAACCAACTAGCAGAAAATAGCTACAATGATTGCAGCTGTAGTTCAAATAAAGAATAACTAACATATTAATTTACAGAACATTAACACCGCTCGAATATATACGAATAAAAAACCAAAACCGATATACAATATTTCGAGATGAGTACCATTGATAGAAGAACCGTTGATATGAGACCAAAAATAATCAGTCCCCTGAAATTCAAGTCGACAATCAACAGGTACAGACGAAACTTTCTAGAAAACCATTATATAGTATATATATACAACTACAATTGACATAACACAAAACTATTAGCATGTTACTGAGTTTCAAAAGGGCATTTCAAGAGGGCCAATATGCGTAAACAACGTTCAAAAATGTGTTCTAAGCACTAAATTCTTGAAACGGTAAACTGGAATTCGCGATACATTTGATAGGCATACCAGGGATGAAGTCCCGTCTATTATTAAGAAAAGTTTGAAGTATTGTAGAAGTCAGCCTACGATGCGATGTCTGGTTACACGGCGAGCTTTTCACAATTTATATTAATATAGATTGAAGGCTAGAGTCTCCGAAGCACTTCGAAAACAGACAAGTTGAACAATGACATCATGTAGCAGGCAATTTAGCCGTTATAATTGTACTAGTATAGGTGACATTTACTATACTATATGATATCATTTACAACAGGGAATGTTTATGAAGGAGCATCGGTTATTTTTGACATTCGTTACCTCGCTGTCATTTCCCACAGGGAAGGTAGAAAGTTTGTTCCCTTTTCTCATAAATAGGATAACCTAAAATTGAGTAAACAAAGAAACGTTTATTTTTTTTATACTTTAAATATAACTGTTTATATACAGCACTCTGTGTGAGTGTTTTCGCGAGGGTTTGATGATGGTTTGTAGACAACAAACCCGTTTCGATGATGGGAACACATTCTGTGTCTATATTCCTTTGTTTATCCTTTTATGCACCACAGTGATGTTTCAAAGATACTATTATTGCTATAAGTTCATTAGGACACTTATCGGTTTTTAAATTTTAATTAAAAGGTCTTTCAACAGGACGTTAGGATCAGAAAGTGTGCGGGAAAAACCCGAGACTGAAAAATGTTCTTTAACTGAAGTTCCATAGAAATTGTATACAAAGGAATTGTTAGAGGTTTATAGCATCTAATAATATGATTATGGATCATAATCGTTAGTGTGAATAATATTGAAACTAAAGTACAGGGCTGCACTTATGTCTTTGTACCTTACTTTAATCTATTTTATGGAAATCTTCATAGAATTTTTCATGAAAATTAGACGGGTCATGCGCATAATTATCAGGGTACATAATACTGACTACAATCAATTGTCATGGAGTGTCATGCCAGTCTAGACTGAATAGGACTTTTTTATCCCAAACTCTTTAACACGGTTACTGTAAATGTGGGTGGATACCGTGCCTTTCGACCGATTTCGTATACCTATAAACGTCCCCTTAATCTGTGTATCATGATATCATTTGTTGCGACATATGTTGTCCACATCTATATAACTATATGTACATATATAAAACATTTCTAAACAGACAAGCAAATAAGCAACTACGAACTACGCAACGCGGTCTGTCACAGCAAACACAATAAATATGAAGAACAATCAAATAAAACAAGTCGACGGGAAAACAGTGTACACTGAATTAAGTTTACGACACGCAAACCAAGTACACAAACACACACACACAGAAGAAAAGCGGAACCCGTGTGTGTATGCGAGTGCTTGCAACCATCCTCGTACTTATCATCGATGTCGTTATGAACGGAACAGCTGTAAGAACCAACGACCTAACAAAGCACTAAAAAGGACAAGCGTGGGGAAGCAACGCGAGAAAAACAAACACAGTGGAAGGGGGGAAAAACATATGGAAAATTTGACGAAACCGAGCCAAGCACTTCGGCTGGAATTTTCCCGTCTCTGTGAAAAATTCACCACGTGGCGAGTATGAAACAGACAATAGGTACACTGGAAGGCAGGGTGGGAGTGCGTTGGAAGGACGATGCAAACGAGTTCACCTCGTGGAGAAGGACAGAGAAGTAGACGAACGAATCAACCGTATTAACGATGGCAGCAGCCAAATCTTTCACTCGCACAAAACCACCACGCATGAACACAACACATGAACACAAACTCGCACACACACACTTGGGGCAGATTGTGGCCGATTTTTCTTTTCTTCGTGCGACGGCGACCAGAATACGACCACGATTACGATGGTGTCGCGGACGATGTTGACGATGACGTTGACGGCGGGGACGCTGTAGGCGCGCCGTGGAGCCAAATGCAGGTCTTCGAAGTCTGGCCCTCGAAGGAAGCCACTTCGCTTCACTGCAACAGCAACTCCGCTGCGAAGGCGGGAGAGAGTCTGAATGAACTAAATGCCTTAATCAACTCCGCTCAGAAATCCTGCGGGTCGTCTGCTTAATTATTTTTTTCTTCAAACGGCCTTTTCGATTCTCATAAAGAAATGAACTGCTGCTGGATTTTAGTTGCTGCTTTTTTTCTGTTTTAATTTCTTCAGTCGCAGCCTTTCACGTATTTTTCACTTTTCTCACTTCGTTTATCACGATTTTCCGCCGTGGTCACATTAAATTTCCACTCCGATTTCGAAACTTCTGTTGCACCATTTTCAGTTTTTCACATTTGCTCCACTTTTCAGTGCCGTTCATGTAGGTATAAGGATTTTCTCCGCCCCGCCCGGCGCGCCACACACCCGCTCGCGTTCACTGGCATGTGCCAGTTGCGCGGCTCCCCGACCTCGTCAGCCAGCAACCCTCTACGTGTGTATTGAATTTTCAGCGTTCGAGCCCAAAATTTTCACTCGCTTTCGCAGCACTAATTTTCGCGATTCCGCCCGCAACTTCAACAAATCCTCACTGATTTCGAATCGGGCTCGCTTTTTCCGATTTAATTGAACCCTTTGCTGCCGTTAATTACCAGAATTTTTTATTTAATTTTCACTAGCAGCCAGCACCGATTTTTCTACCAACCATTTGGGGAAAATTCGACGAACCTTTTTCAACTCTAACTTGGCCACAATGTATTGCAAGCTTCGCCTTTGCGATGTTGAGACGTCCGAGTTGCTGCAGCTAGCTGGGGGCAGAGACGCGTGCGACAGCTAGAAGTGCGCTGCTGCTGTGGCCGGTGGGTGCAAAACGCTGCAGTGTATGTGTCACAGCAGACGACCGACCGACCAACGACTAGTCGTCTCGCTCTCCGAACCACCAACGGAGCTGCCGTCTCCTTTCGACACAAAGCAGCTGGAGCAGCTCAGAAGTCTGCCAGCCAGAAAGTATGCTACGGAAATGCTTGTGCTCGGAGCGGGACGCTTCTATTGTCTGCTGCTGCTACGCTTCGCAGGTCATTATTATGCGCGCTGATAAGCACCTGTCACTCGTATCCGTTGATGCTGCTCTAAGCGGCCGCTTCGGGATGAAGTGGCGCTGCACTCGCTTTTGTTTACTTCTGGTTACCACTCAATTGGTTTTCAGGTCATTTAAGCTGTTTTCAAGCTGAAGGAGTAACTGACATACTTAGTCGAGCCGGTTTCCATCCCCTGCGACGGTTTCAATACGTTTCAATTTCAATTTCAATTTCAATTTCAATTTATTAAATTTATAATTGCACACTAAGACATGAGTCTTTAATAGTGCTCCACGAAATAATATACAAACATGAAACAAAAAAAACAAAAAAAAATTTAAATAATAAAAATAAAAATAACATATAATCAGAATAATAAATTACTTAAAACTAAGAATAACAATTCATATAAATTAAATAAAAATTGATAAACACATAAATGCTAACATTCCGTACTCAACTTATATCAATTTCGTGAACATTTTAAGGTTTCTTTTCGTTTGCGACAACGAAATTCATACGCATGACAACTTCAAACCAGAATCGGTTCATATCTTAGCTACGAGTCCAGAATGGAATGCAAAATGAAAGCTTTCAGTGCTACAGGTGGCCGGAAAAGCCCTTTCGCATGGCCCCATCGCGCACTGAAGAAGCTCAACATTATGCTTAAAGTTTTGTAAAATGTTAGTGCAAACAGCAAACTAAATAATTTGGTATATTGTACATTTTCGCAAACTTGTATCATTTTCCCTTCTTTAAAATTAAAATTTTATTTTCAAACCTAAAACCAAGACAGTGAAGTTTATTGCTAATTTCTCATGCTTAGCTATTTCAAATTAAAATATGATACAAGTAATCCCATTATTTTTAATTTTAGAATGAAGTTTTGTAAAGTATATTTTCGTAAATATGAAAGACTCTTTTCTTTTCTCAAAGCTTTTCTTTAATTAATTCTTTAACTTTAAAAGTGTTCAATCGATCGATCGAGTATTCACTTGTTTGTAGTTATTACATTTTAAAATCCGTTTAATCGATTCTCACCACTGTTACTGGCAGTCACCTCGACACGATGACTCCCAGTGCGGGAATTCGGCTAAAATGCCGAATTAATTAACCAGCAGCCCGCAATAGTTGGCGCGCACTTAATATCGCTCCCTGAACAAAGATAATGAATGCCCTACTTTATCTGTCTACTTAAAAGAAAAACAGAAAATAGTAATAATTGTGGGTTATCGGGGAATAATTTGCGATTAGATTTGAGTATCGAAGGGTGGAGGTTGATTGTGTGCCTGGACTTTACAATGACGTAAACGGTACATTTAAAGGGTGGTTCGTATATACGCAATACACTCGTTCTTCCCAACTTACATGATATCGCCTAATTTCAGTCTCGTTTGTATAAGAGCACAGCTTTTGTGGTCGCTTGTTGTGACGGCGCGTCTTCGCCGTGGTGGCAGCTTCGGTATGTATTGCGAATTGAGCCCTATGCCGCCGGGGCCGACGCCGCCGCTGTCGTCCAGGCTGGACAACATGACACCGCTGAGGCGCACCATAGGCGACGAACCTCGGCGCCGATTCGACATGTGTCGACCGGCAACACCACCCAGCATTCTGCAAAAGGAGAAAAAGAAGAAGTAGACAACATTTTTTATATGAATATTAAATAGTTTTCTGTTGTAGAAAAAATGAAAAGCAATGAAAGAAAAGAAAGAACCGTAAAATATTTTCAGACTCTCGATCGAGCAGCTCATTTTGGCAAAACAATTCCAATAAATAAATTCAAATTACTGAAGACAATGTTTTATTCAAGGTTCAAAGCAAGTGATTGCTTTTTCGGTGCTCAGAGATTTCTTGGAGTCGTCTGGCACCGATTTATACTCATTCTTAAAAAAAACAGAATTCAAAAGCCTAACATTTTTAAAGAAAATACATTAAGAGGACTCTTGAGCTCTACCCTTAAATGTTCTTAGAGAGCCTTCCCTTGAAATTAAAGTTTTCCTTAACATAAAAACAATTGCATTAAGTGTATGTTTTTTAACAGCTTTTAATTCTATTCTTTTACGAAATCCTGAATAACATTTTCACATGAATATATTGCGTTTAACTATGAATATTATAAGTCATGATTTTATAAGACATTGTGCAAAATATATACAAAACAATGTTTAATGAATTGCATTCAAGCGCGTTGCGTTGTGGTTGTCGTGTTGCGCTCCTTCTCCTCAATGAATATATTAAAGTAACCTTCGCCGAATCCGAAGCTTGGCGTCGTTTTCCGGCGCATGGCGGCGACAAGACTTTTGAGACTCTTCTTCACGCTGTTCTGCGGCTCGGGTGCATCCGTCCGTGTGGAGCAGTCTTCGCACAGATTCTCGGGATGACAATTTGGACAGTTGCACATCTTGCTCTCGATTACGGAGACGAGCCGCACGATGGTTATGAAAAATATTGCGGCGATGTTGGTGGCGAACAAATGCTTGCGAAGTATCTGCAACATGTTGACAGAGTCGATTGCGCTGACGGTCTTCCTTCGACTTCTGATGGAAAACTAAGCCACTGCAGTGAACACTGAAAGCATTTTATATTTATACAAACATCTATCGTGGGACTACGGCAGGTAGGTAGGTAGGAATTATGATCAAGCTGAACCGAACCTGGGCTAAAGAGGTTTCGGAGGAGAGGCCAATAAAAATTAACGACATGCAAAATTAGTTTAACCTTTTCGCGGGTAAATATTTGGTAATTCGATGATGGTGGAAAGGACGACTTGTGTCTCGGATACGAGAGAGAGTGTGAGTATATTGCACTTTTGTATATATTATGTCTAAGATATGCGTTGGTACCTAGAATTTATTTGAAGGTAATTAAAAATTACGAGAAGATGAAGAATTTTCTTTGGAGATCTTATACCTGGGACTACCCTCGTATTCTGTGACTTCGTTTAATTCGCGTCTTAGTAGCGGAATTTTCACCAATCAAAGTTTGTTTAACGTGGACTACGTAAGTCAGCATTGAGTTGTCGCTGGCACTATTAAAATGTTTACTCATCTCTCTATCGAATCGAGGAAGCTTTTATTATAGGAGTAGATGCCGCGGATATTCCACAATATTTAAAATTGTCTGAGGTTGGTTCTGAATATCGACGTAACACTGTTTATGTTATTCTGTAAGAAAGTTCATTTTCTTTTTTCACTTTTCAATAATGTCAGCAGCAAGCTTGATCTGATTGACGGCGGTTAACTAAAATATTGCTGCATTTCAATATTTTTGGAAATGAAGAAATAATAACTATAAATTGAAAAATAAATTGGAAGCACTTTGATTTGAAAACTTAAATAAAAGAGACTATTTTTAAAATAAAACAAATTCAACAAAAATGTATAGAAATTTAAAAATGTGCTGAGATTTTATAATCAACTGGAAAGTGTAAACGCTTTAATCAACTTTAATAAATCCTCGAAAAATGCACCCAAAAATTTGTATGCTTTTGCAGCATCACCTGAAAATTTTGCTGTTCCTTAAAAATGTTTACTGTTTTTTTCACATTTAAATGTGAAAAAATGCATGTCCTTTCCTTTGAGCAGCGTCATGTGACTACAAAAATAAGAAGAACATGAAGTAGAGAGAGTGAATATTACCGAAACTAGCACTACACAGCATCATAAAGAACAGCAGGTTCTTTAAAATTGAAATGTTACCCAAAGCAACAACAATAAAGGACAAAAATTGCCACAGCATCCATTTTCAATAGAATTCAATTGAATTGAAGCTTGCAGCAGCATGAATGCGATAAAAGCAGATGATGTCAGGTGAAGTGCGAGTCATCATGGAAGCTGTCAGTCATGCGTCAACAGCACTCAGCACAATAGTAAAACAACAAAACAACACAGCAACACAGCATCACAGCATCACAGGTGGCGAAAGTCAGGCCTCGAGGCTTAAAAGGAGATGACAAAGCAAAGTCGATGAAACACAAGGAAAGAGAAGAACACACAAAAGCACAATCGTCCAAACGCCAACAAACGCACACACACAAAGCAAACACTAACTCAATACATACAGAGTGAACTGCAACAGGTTGCTGTTAGCATCGAGAACAGTTTTCAAAGTCTTTCAACTTTTTAAAAAAAAGAACACTTCTCTGTGAGTGTGAGGTTGTGTTAGTGTCTGTGTCTGTGTGTTTTCGTGTGTTTGTTTACAACTGTTAGCCACCTGAACCTGGTTGAAACGGTCTTCAGTCTCTGGGTCTTTATTGAAGACGAAGACTTCTTCAATTTAGAACTTGAAACATGTGCTCAAGCGTTGAAACTAATGAGTGCCAACAGTAGGGTGCATTTCTTAATCTATCACTGAATCGACTTGAAGTGTCTGTATAAATAAATAAACACAGCATGGTTCACTAATCATTCTTTTTATATGCATACATAAAAGACACACACATGCACGTAGCCAAAAGGTACCAATTTGGCCCACTGTGCTGAACAACAAATTTAAATGTTATCCTTTCATTAAATCGTTCAGCGTTCAGCAAGCTTATTATTTTCCATTCACATCAAAGATTTTCCACTCCATTATGTAGTAGGCGACACAGACACATAAACAAACACAATTCATCATGCGCACATGACTGAATTCAGACACATTTCGTCGTTTGCAAACTAATTCAATCTCTTAGCAGTTTATTTCTTTGCCATTTCGAGCACCACAACAACACAAGGTATAAAAGAGGCACTGAAATCGGTTCTATTATTCAGCTGTTGAGTAACATCCATCAGATACTCTCTACGCAATTCTTTCGCACTCAAGATTATAGATTTCTGACGCCAACGCTGAAGGCGTGTTCTTGGAAGAATGATTGAAGTGAAGTGTTCTGTTGAAATTATTTACACAAGGTATTTTAAGCACCGCTGATTAATTACAGACTTCTTTACTCAAAGGTTTGTATAGATAAATGTAGGGTGGGCCATTGGGTGGATCTTTCTTTGTGAACAAAATAATTAATCTAATCATAATCAAATTGTATCGAATACATAATTCAAAAAGAAGCCAGCCGATGGCCCACCCTTTATAAGAATCTTGCACCTCGAGAGGATGGACGAGGTCAAAACTAACACATTATTTAATAATTTCCAGCATAAATTTATATATAATAGATTATAGTCTTGTTTGGAACCGGGTCTGATGTAGTTTTTGTATTCCTTTCCATGATATAACCGATTTTAATTCGTTTCGCTTTCGTTTCGTGACGCTTTCTGATTTACAACTGAAAAAGGTGTAGAAATACATCGAAACATAATGGACTATTGGGTAACTTGAAGGAGATCTGCTGCTGATAAAGCTTCTGTTTCATTATTTGTTTAGTTAGTTTATACACAAACTTCAATTTATCTTTAATGACCATCAATTAGATTGAATTGTATGTGTATGTGTGAATGTACATATGTATGTGTGAGTGTGGGACAGTTTTTTGTTAGAGTTTTAAATCACTGATACATGATTTGCTTTCAGCTGAACTGTTTTATTGTTGTTGTTGTTGTTGTTGTTGTTGAAGTAAGCTTTTAGTCATTACATTAGTAACAACAATAGTACAAAAAATATAAATAGATACGTGTAAGTACAATATTACTAGTTGTTTTTGTTGTTGTTGTCTATGTTGTTAATCAGGCAATGTAAACATTACCAACTCTCTGCTCTGCTTACGAGTACACATATTAAAAAACACCAAAAGAAGGACATACAAAATGCGGTTAAAATATCAATTATCATTTCAGACATGCCTGAAAATATGCCTCAAAATTGTTTGTGTAATTAAAATAATTACATGCAAAAAGGGTTGCGTTTTTAATGTCTAGAATCCATTACATTAAATGCTTTTTTTTGTTACATCAGGTTTTAAATAATAACATAAAAAATGCAGGTACATAAATTTAAATTATTAAATTAGAATTTAAATATGTACATATATGAGTTTACTTTTGAGCAAGGATGAGTTCTTCAATTTTTTAGTGAAATGGAACAAGTTTTAAAGGGACTCTCTAAAAATTAATACAATAGAATAAATATTTGCTTTGCTGCTGCATCGTCCGAGAATAAAAAGCGATAGCGGTGAGAGCGGTGAGAGCGGTGAGAGTGGTGAAAGTGGTGAGCATGCTGAAGTACGTGAAACATTAAAGAAAGATTCCGAACCAATTCCGAAGAAAAAAAGGGGGAATCTTTCGCAATCGAAGAAATAAAACTATTATAAAAGGAATCAACTTTGAAATCTACGTACATATATGTAATCGAATTCAAGAAATATTTACACCAAACTAACCACTAAATGGGACGAATGTAATGCTGCCGATTTAAACTCAATTTAAACTCATCATCCTAGATAATCCTTCATGAAACTTTTCCTTCCGTTTATTTATTGGAGCACATAAATTCTCTCATGATTACGTGATTAATGATGAAATCTTGTGAGCTGCGAAGCTGTTTTCCAAGAAAATTTCGTGCCATAACAAAAGCTGGCAAGATTTGGCGTGATAATTTTAACTAAAAATTTTATTTTGTGGTATTTTTACCAAACATTTTTAAAGTTTGAATAATTTTACAGATTTATCAAACTTTAATTGTTTTGTTTACAAGATTTATTTGCCTTTTCATCAGAATGGTTGTTTTTGTTGTTAAGCTTCGCACAAGTCGTATTTTCTACAAAATTTGTTGACCCCTTCCTTCCTTGAAATCTTCCTTCTTTAAAATCTTCTCGCAAGCTTCGACTAAGCAAAGTCTTGTTTTGATTATTTTCCCCGTTTTTATTTCTTATTTAAAAATATAATTCCTAGTATCCCTTCTCAGCAAAGACAAGAAAAGAATAAAGATAAAGAAAAAAGAGAGGGAGAAAGAGAGGCAGAGTTAGAGTTAAACGGATAACCTTGAAAAGTATTGTAGAGACCCCTTTTAATTAAAAGCTGTTTGAGTAAAAATTCACCGTGTTTGACAACATGACGACTTCAGTGTGCCTAATATTGGAATCGTTTCACTTTTCTTCAACTTACGCACTCATTTTCGGTTTACTCAATGCGCAATTATTTACATCTCATTTAGCTAACGAAATTGAGTCAACCCGCATGCAGTTTGTTGTTTACCCGGGTTGGGTAGGGTTGGGTTTATATAGGTTTAATATAGCTTATAGGTTGGATTTTTCTTAATTTGGCACTAATTTTGAGTGGTAATAAATTTTATTTCATCCATATAAACTAAAACTTTTAAACTTATACGAGTATTTATCTAGGTTTTAAATATTTAACATAGCATTGCATCGAATATTCGAAGAAATCAATTTACTTCTAAGGTATGTATATACATATGTAGGTTCAATTATAACACTGAGAATAATACTAATATCACTGGAAGACCCGTCAGAAGAGACAAGATACCCGCACAAAATGGATCTAGAATAACATGGATACTAAGATTGATTTACTATCTGACTCACCTACCTTTCGACTTTGCTAAGGATGATCCAGATTATATCCGCTTGTCAACTGCAGCTGTTCACTTTTTCATTCACTTTGCAATACATAGTAAAGCATGTGCTTCAAGATTATCTTAAAAATGCAGCATTTTAAAACAGCTCTAATTTTAATAAATTGTTTTATATAAGACTTATATATAGAAATAACACACTAGTATAAATCAGACTTTGAGAATCGTAGCGAGTTTGGCGTGCTGGTGATGAGGAAGGAGTTTTTCCAGCTTTTCTTACTGCATTCCAGGCTTTTTCGAAATTTCAATTTAAAAAACAACCTCTACATATTATACACTTTATATTAGCATTTTAATCCGACTTTTCCCATGTGTTTTTTAATTGTTCAAAATTTTCAGTTTCTTTTCTTTTTACTTTTTAATCTTTATTTTTGTTTTAATCTGTTGCATAGCTTTAATTTATTTTATCTACCTATCTATCAATCCTAATCTATAGAAAATTGACATTTAGATATAAGGTCCCCCCCCCCCCCTCTAACCATTCCCTAATCTTCTACAACTCTATAAACTGTTGCAACTACAAATACTACTTTGCATAATACAGTGCTACACACCTAGCTGCATCTATGAAAATCCTGTGAATTCCACAGGAGATTACTGTATTACAATAAAACAACAACAACGACAATAATAACAATAACCATAGCAGTGTCCCCCTTCCGATGTTCAGCTCTTTGGTAAAGCAAACAAACCGACTTCAAGCAAAATGAACGAAAAGATTTACTCGCTCAACACA
The DNA here is from genome assembly GCA_949629155.1 of Myopa testacea. NCBI lineage: Eukaryota > Metazoa > Arthropoda > Insecta > Diptera > Conopidae > Myopa > Myopa testacea. The sequence goes on from OX451345.1 coordinate 18,508,389, forward strand.
ACGAAGCTAAAGCTGTAAAGATGCTAAGGATATTAAGCTGTATTTGTTGGCAGTGGGGGGAAGGGGTTTGCTAAGAGTCGATAACTATTGGCTGCTTAGTCAGTCGTGGTTGTTGGGTGACATCATCACATTTCGGCGTCACCATTCGAGTCAAAAGTTAGATTATAGAATTTTATGATAAGCCGAGAACGCAACGAAGCATGCAAACATCGGACGAACAGGTGAATATTTCGCTGTGAGGTGGAAAGTATCTACAACAGAAGTTAATTTCGATCTGAACGATTTACCGGAGGGATTTTTATGAATCGGTGTCCCCTACTTTTAAATCGAGAAACCACGTTCAACGTATCATGTTCGTAGTTGAGAGTAAAATTAATTGTGTGTTGAGTACAGTCTCTGGTAGTGAGTGATATTTATTCAACACTTTATCAGTTTGTCCTTTAAATGTCACTAATCGCAATAGAAAAATACCACATGAACAAACAGTCTCCCTCCTCTCTACTCAACAATTGTGAGCAATTAGTTTCAAGCAAAACATGGAGATTAACTCGAGTTCTTGTTCTGTGAGTATTATGCTTATGTTCCTAAGAAACCCGAATAATATATCTGCAAGGTGTAATAATTCGGGAAATTACATTCAGGATAATTATGGAAAACGAACATCAATCTACGAAGGAACATTATCTATGTAGTTCTAAAATTCAAATCCCTCTTCGAGGTTCTTCACATCACATATCTCAATACAAAGTTTATGTTGTGATATAATCTACAAAATTTACCATTCCTTGGGCTCCTTTAAATATACACTTATTATGTAGGTAAATATGTATATCGCAATAATAATATTCATCTGAAAGTTTTCTATCTACATGAAAAGAATTTCGAAAAAAATACATAAATCACTATAATATCACTTGGTTGTTTTCCATTTGTTTTTATCCGCAAAAAACAATCTTAACAAAAGATATGATTTTACTTTGTTGAGATCAACCGATTTTACGCACTGGCTCAGAAGGGGAACAAATGAGGGAGAACGTTACAAAACTAATAGAAACCAAAGGAAACTAGACACATCATCTTGGAATAAATATTGATAAAAATCCAAACGTACATTTGATGTTGTTTGCTGTTTAGCTGCACACAGACACCGTCAGCAGTTATTAGGATCAAAGGTGGTCGATGACAACGACCACTCAGCAACAAACGGAAGTGGAAACGGCTGAGTGTTGTAAAGTGAAGCTGAAGGAAGTAAAAAGTAATAGGATTAGTTAATCTACTCATACATGACGATGATGACTACCGACTCAACTTAATGAGTTGATGGGGCTTAAGTGAATGAAGAGGCCGAAAAGTGCTGACCGAATTCTTGGACAATGCTAATAAAAAATCTAAATCGAAAGATTTCCAGTAAGTTAATGAATGAATAAATCTTGGAATTGGGTTGCTCTGTAAGGACGAAGGCGAGCTCTTGAAATTTTACCAAATTCTTTAAATTAAACTCGATCACAAATTATAGAGAAATATATTCGAACAGGCAACGATTCTAAAGGAATATCTATAGTAAATCACCATATATTTTCATCTAATTATAAAACGAATACCAAAAGTTTATTTTTTATGATGTACTCGTAATAAAACCTATTAGACCCTGGTCTGAAATCTGAGTTTTAAGGCAACTTGAACTTTTTATAGTTCATATTAATTTAATAATTATGTTGTATTTTCCGCTATATTGAAATTGAGGTTTTAATTTCCAGGTTGTATTGAAATTTTGCACTCACACACTTTTCACTATATGTTTATCCAAACAGGTTTTTGAAATGTTTATTATATTATCCATTATATTATAATTTATATTAAATTCACTCTCAAATTTTTTAAATATTTAAAATCTTAACTTTTTCTCTACACGTATTTTTATGTATGAAACATTTTTTTCTTTTCAAATTTAGAAGGAAATCTTTTTTATTTCTTATTCTAAGTTAGACTTTAATAATTTAAATTTACTAATTAAATATTCGTAATCATCATTTTTGTATTTTTAAGCATTTTCTAAAACACTTTCTTTTTTATATTCACTCTACACAAGACAAGAAATCTGACGTTACTCCTGCACAGATTCGAAACTCCCGTACGCACCGAAATCCTTCAGCTTGATGCGTAAAATCCGGGCCAGAATTAGCAACAACGTCAGAGTTTTGCGCGTACGATGCGTTCCTCACTGTGTTCGCACGGAACTGATAAAAAATTCCAACTAACAATCCATCGAACCGTAGAGCAACATGGTCCCCTTTTCGCCCAACTCCCCACCCAATCGACGGACTGCCCTGAGCGCTTCCTGTGGATGGATGTTGTTTACGGGCGAGAAGCAACAATTTAGTGTCACCCACTCATGCTCACCCTTTGGCAGCGCTCTAAGACGTCGAAGCGACGACGACGACCTGTAGCAGTGTTTTTGTTTTTGGCGGAATTCAGGGACCATCATCAGCTGTTGTTGTGTTAAAGGAGACTTCGCTGGAATTCGCTTCATTCCGTGTTATCGAATTCGCCGCCTGGATGTTCGACGAGGTGAGGTGATAAAAAGCGTGTCTCGAGCGAGTTGCTTGCAGAGCCAAACAACACTTCCGAGTGTAGAGTGATCAAGCCGCCGAATTTTATCAGGAGTAGAAAAATATACCGATTTAATAATTATAATAATTTAATAATATTATATTTATATGTATAAAATAAACTCTTACAATCATTCATTAACACATTTTCATAAAATCAAAATGTTGGTGAACCTTATCGTTGACTATTTTCATTCTACTAATATTATTACCCATATTATCACTGTTATTATCCTATATTATTACTTACTTGACTTGTATCCTCATAACATCAGTAATCATCAATAAAGCCAACCCTATAGTTTAGCCTATTTGTGAGTGTAACGTTTAATGATAAGGTAATGATTTAATTACTTTTTTTAATATGTACCTAGATGCAAGTGACGAAAGATTCAGTCGTCGTCGTTGTGATGCATCACTTCGAAGCAACAGTTAATTAGTAGCTAACAAGTTTACTGCGTTGCGGGGCGCACAATTTTCTTTGGTGTCGCCCAGAAGCACTGATTTCATTTCTAGGTTTCTAATTATTTTATTTAATTGTAGATACTTCTGAGGCATGCAAAGGAGAGTAAAACTTCTATACTGAGAAATAAGAAACGACGTAATCTGTCGGGAAGTTGGTTCAAAGGCGGTTGCTTGACTTTAAAAGATTGTCAGATGACGATTGTTTCTTGCTAATTCTTGTGAAAAACTACCAAAAGACTGCAAAATAGAGCGAGTATTTAAGGGGGGTTATACTATTTATATTGCTTCTAATTAGCTCTGTAGAATTGCAATTTATAAAACCAAATAAAATGCCAGTCAACACAGCAATTTAAATTAATATTTCATTTGTGTTAAATTGCGCTTTAGTGAAATGGTTTTGGACAACTATAGGAACAGATCCAGTAGTCGTGGCGCCGCTCCCAGCAACAGATGATGCTGGCTGGTTAGCCAACCGCAAACACGTTGTTACAAAAGCTGTTAATAATTAGCAAGCATGTTGTTGTCGTTGGTGGTTTCCACGTTCTTCCCAACTGCTGCCGTTACTCTGTGGTTCATTGTACCACTTTATGGTGTACCACTAAACTGTCGAATATTCAGCATAGATAACAGTTATTACAGAATAATTGCTCAAATTTTGTGATTTAATCTAATTTTTAGAACTCATTCTGCGGAAAAAGTTATCTAATAACTGAACTTTAAAGTAACACAAAACGAATGTGTATATATTTTCGTGGTATACATTTCCGTGTATGTATGTATGTACATCTGTATATATTTAGTATGAGTATATTTCCGTGGATCCTCTGGTAGTCTTGGACTCTATGAGCGACTCTTTCAAAACCCCCTTTAAAGGGCCTCAAATTTAATCATAATAATTTTTTATTATTGTATTTTGCAAACAAACAGCAGCTTTAAAGACGTGTTGAAGGGGGTCTTTTGCTTGGCGACACTATTCGAATTTATTGAATCTATTCCAGTTCTAGAAAGTGTTCTCTGGCACCCTAACGATACACTTATGTGTGTATGTGTGAACCTACCAACACACGCACACGTCGAGACAACACAGCGTCGCATTAACATCCGTGGTTAGCTCACCGAAGGATATCCATTCTACTTGAAGTGTTGGCTTACAGAGTTGGCTCAACGTGCCTGATTAGGTGCCTGTGTGATTGGCGGTGTTTGTGTGTGTGTGGTGCCTCTCTGGGTGGCAGTGACTTCATCCTTACACGTCATGAATTATTGGCCAAAGTTCAAGCGACGCTGCTAGGCTACTAAATGCATAGATTCCATTTACAAAAAAGGACGAACAGAAGCTTGTGGTTACTGTCGATTTCCTTCTTGTTCTTGCGATAATGATTGTTGTTGTTGTTGCCGGGTTTCGCCGATGTCGCTGTAAATTCGAGCGCATGTCCTGGTGTTCGTGTGGTACACATACACAGACATCATAACGAAATATTGACTGACTATTCAACGCACGAATGTTGCTAGCGTGAAATTGATGAATTCCAGTAATTAATTCAAGTAGATCCGTACTGCCATTCATCCTCCGGGCTCAATCCATCCGCCGGATCTACAAGTACTTGAGTCCCTTTGAAGAGCGGCAACACGTTAGGGAGGAGATGTTTACAGGAGGATTGGTGTTGAAGTACATCCGGCTGGATGGCCTCGTGTGTGTGTTTTTATGGGATGGTGTTTGCTTTTATTTGCTTTAAAATGTAAATCTTTGCTTTTGATTATTCCTCAGCGACGTCGGCTTCGGTAATTAAGGCAACAATTTAAATGAAATTCAAATTTATAATCACAACGTAAAATAATGGATGGAGCAGAGATGAAGGTTGAGAGAGGCAGGCAGTCTTTTTTGAACTGGATTCATATTGAATTCATAACCATTCAAAGCTCAGGCTACAAACAGAAACCAAGAACAGAGATCAAGTTCTGCAGTCGTAATCGTGTCAGGGATATAAATAATATACACTTATAGATATAAATATACATACATCTATTGATATAAACTTCAGAGAGATATAACTTTACCACGTATCGTAGTTCATAAGAAAGACCTTAAATAAGCCATTAATAGCGAAGACTTTAAGAATACTGCAATTTAAGTATTTAATTTTCTTTTCTACATTCGCTCCCCTTCCTCCCACCCTCACTTAAATACTCAAGTCCCACGAACACTTAATAATTAGCAGAAGTACAAACTTACTTCACTGTGGCTGCTCTTCATGTCGGTGTAGGTTTGTTTGTATGTATTTATTAGCTTCCATATCATCGTCAACTCCTGCTCGAGCCTCCTGGCGACGGATTCTTCGTTGGAGTTCGGGGAAAACTTGGCTTCGAATCTGAGTTGCGACTCACGTCATGCCGTCGACGGCTGTCGCTTTTACAAAAGCACACGCATCACTTTCATCTTCCTGAAGAGGCCGGTTAGTGCGTGAGTGCGGGAGAGAGTGAGTGGTGTGTTTGTGTGTGTGTAAAGGATATCGTACTATGCGATACCGCCAACACAACCGCCATTAAATGAATTTCATGAAATAAATTAATTCAGTTAAATCTTAGAGTGAGTTCTTCTAAAACATTTACTGAAATTTACTGAGTATGAATATCTCATACTTCAAATATGTAAGGTTGGAATATAAATTCGGAGGCTTTGTCTTTGTAACAAAACACGGAGCTAAAACCAGCCTCCTTCTCAAGATGACCTCTTTTTTGGGCTTTACAGTCAACTTAAAACTTAAAAATAAGCAAAAAAAAAATAAGTTCTATTAAGGAATGTATTTAAAAAGTGCTGTAAATGCCCGTAAACATCTTTATTACACAGAATGTTCTTATGGTACCCAGTTAGTACAGCTACATGCTAAAGAATGTATATAAAATATAAGAAAAACACAAACATAGGAGTGCATATAAAACAAGAATATCAAACCACATGAATATGTACTCAAAGCGTATTAATAGCTATAATATTGTAACCTTTAGTACTAAGAATACTGTAAAAATAGTATACTATTCCTTGAAATGATATTTTTAGCACACATCTCATCTGAAATCCTTTGAGACCGTCATCGTTTCACTTCACTGATTGCAGATCAACGTCATTTGATGCTGAATTAACTTCAATTACGGGTGTCCATCGAAGAAATACCAACCCTGTGGCATCTCTCATCATCTGTTTACCATCTCAATTCCAGCACAATACCAACGAATGTTACAAACAAAAACACACATCAGCTGCAAACAAACAGAATCTGATCAGTTTACTTTTCAATTAGTATGCATTAAATAACCAGGGGGTGGGTTAAACAACCGACGGGAGGGAGGAGGGGAGCTCCGCCGAACCATGCGTACATGCGTATGTTACAAGTACTGGAGTGTATCTTGCGGTATCCAATCGCCACGATATGAAATCATGTGCTCGAGAGAGAAGGAGAGCTGATAGCAATTTATGACATGCACGACATATTTTAATAAAATTATAGAGTGCATCAAATTGCAGGAGTAGCAGGATGACTCATCACACAAACAAGCAAGAACAACATGGAAACAAAAATCAAAATCTTACAATATAAAAGGGTCAATAAAGGATCTGGCGTAACCCTGTCCACGCAAGTCCTTTGGAAAGAAAACCCTCCAGGGAAGTCGAAACAAAGTGGGTCGAGGGAAAAATTAGATTATATTCGTAATAATTTACACATTTATACAATAATTTATACATATGTATAGATATAGATATTATTATCATACATAAAAGTTCAGAGTAGTCCGTGCTATAAAATTCTCCTTTTGCAATCCTTCAAACCGTCGGAATCTTATTAAATGTCAATGAATTTGAGTCTAGTTAAATCTCAATCTGCTGTCTTATTTTATCTGAAGATTCTTATACAAAATGTACAGCGAAAAAACATTTAAATAAAACGTTTCATTGAGTTATCAACATCATCTCCAGCGCATTTCCGCCATTCTGCCTCACGACACTGACTGTTATCTCCTTGTTGTTGTTGTTGTGGCTACACTCTAAAAAATACTGAATATAGATGTTATATAATTTTACACTTTTATTTACATATTTTATGTACATTTTCAATTACATGTTTTTTATAAGTCATTAATTTTTGATTTAGTGTTTTTAAATAGCGATGCAACATTCCACAAATATTTCCTAACCCAAAAATGGATCATTCTTTATCTTATCCAGAAACGGTTTCTGTAGCTATGACATCAACAATATAATCCAACTCTTATTTTACATTTCCTTGAAGTCCAATTTAAGTTTAATATATTGCACTCCGCTGTTTATTTAAAAGTGTTTCCCATTAAGTTCTTCTCATTAAAACTTGATTATCATTTTTTATTTTATTCGACAGTGTGGACAAGTAACTACATGAAGTGTATTTAGTTGAGTTTGTAATCATTACTTTGAATATTCGAGACTGATTATAAAATGGTTTCAAGATGCCATCTAAATACAAACAGGACTTTAAATTGCAGCTTTTTCTATTCTTTCAGTGTACATGGTAAAGACTATGAGTAAAATACATGTAAAAACTCAGCTAATTACATGGTACACTGACCTCATTAGCGGGTGCCATTGCCACCAAATTATATTTGACTTGGTTCTGAATATATGGACAACCAAAGTAAATCACTCGGCCAAATGTGTCGGCATTTATAAATTATAGGGTATGATTTCCAATCTCAGGGGTTAAATTCTGTACGTGGTAAGAACTTTCATAGAATATATTCAGAGGTCAAACTAGAGACACACTAAAATACCCCGAAATCGACATGATATTAAATGATAGCCGAATTTAAGGTGGTTGAAGGTTTCCCAGTAGGGTTAAAACTACACACAGTTAATCTTTAATGCTACTTCAATTATTTCTCCTTTAACCAAATATGGTGATATTTTTATGGGTCATAAAAATCCCTCTACTGATCACTGATGGTGATAAGTAAGGCTATGAAATCCGTTAAACTCGTGTGATGACTCTATTATATTATATATTTGATTATATAATATAAAAAATATTATAGAGAATTGTATAATCGATGAAATAAGGGTGAAGAAATCCAACAAGGCCGCAAACATGACGTTCTGCAGTAATGGTTTCATGTTAAATGGATCCGGACATCTGAATTTAATATTACAGTCGTTAATTTTTATAAATTTTAGGATCCAAATTGAATTTACGTAAAATTAGTTGTAGTTTTTTCTAAAGACTAATATTCACAACAGTATGAAGTGGGAACAAATCTAGGACTCACCTCACTTTTCTTACAACTGTACTAATATTTAGGATTGAATTTAGAATTCAAATCTAATTGTATTTTTTTCTATAGAAATACGTCGTGAGCCTGCTTCTAAAATTGCCAAATCTTCTTTAATCATTCTACTGTACTCCTCTAGGCTACAACGTTATCCCTGTTATTCTGAAAACCATTTCATTTATTAGATGCTAATTACGTACCAAAACACAAACTGTACCTGAGTACCTGCTGCATGTACCCACTGCAAAAACCGGTACCAGGATTTTGTTTTCAGAACTTTTTAAAGTACTCGCATGCGTTTAATAACCTAAAAAACCCATCTCAGGCAGGCTTCATTATTTCTTTAGCCTCACGACTACCGCAAAATAATGTCCTCGGCTGCAGGTCGTGCGCGTGGTTTAGCTGCTGAGTGCTCTGTTCATCAGCTGCTGAGTACTCTGCTCATCGCTTATAAAATCAGACGTACTTCATCGAAGTTTCCTCAGTATCACAACGAAATAACTGGTGCAAAGTACCACAGCTACCACATCTGAGCGCTTTTACTGTTAAGTACAATTATCGATTCACACGCTTCGACATGCTTAAAGCGTTACGCAATGACTTAATCGCCACCAACATCGTCGCTTGGCTTTTCATCATTGTACTAAATAAGATCGTCCGAATTTTCTGCATCTTCGAAATGACGTACTGCACCGAGAAGTCTTCTCCGCATCATATCTGCTGCAAGGAACCCTGCGAGGCCAGAGTAAATAAGGATGTCCAGCCTCGCATGCCGGCGACCCTGAACAGCATGACGCCTAGCTTCGGCTTCGGCGAGGGTTACTACCAGATGTTTGTGGAGGAGAAACAACGCAATCCACCAACTGGGTCACCTTTGAGGCCGGCCGGTGCTGAAGCCAGACTTAATCCGAATTAGTTAGTTCTTTCTGTATACTATATACACATAAAATATGTACAAAATGACTCTGTGATGTGTATATATGTGTAAATATATCCTTTCATTGATATTAGTTATTCATTCTATTAATTAGTTATAAGCATCTATTAAATCAGTATATTAGAATAGTATATAAACACGGCTAACTGTTTATCTCTATCTCTTTAGCTCTATCTGGTGCAATAAACTTTCATTACCTATAAGAAATTATATAAAACACTTTCTCTCTGCAATCTAAGCAGTCATAAGGATTAAAATAGTTCTAAATGCAGTGAGAAACTCTAACAATTGCAATGAATTCCGAACTTCTCTCATTACATTCAAATCCAGACTGATTTTGATTTTAAAACTTTGTTCTTATGCTATTTCTCAAAAGTTCACCTTTTCCAGTGAACGCGTTGTGATCAAACCTTAAAGGGAATGGGTTTATGAGCGGTTGTGGCACCTCCTTCACGTTTTGCAGTAGTTCTGATTTCAAGGAAAATTGTAGAAAATTTATTTTCCAAATGAAATCTGGAGATATAATAGGGACTGTGTATTGCATTGAGATTATGGAATCAAAAGCATATTATAACTTTAGAGGTATTCTGGGAGAGGAATAGATAATTTTCTGTCCAGATCCATTAATATTTTGGATCCAGTTTGAGACAAAACTTATCTCTTGAGAGGTAACGAATCTGGAGAGAAGAAGCGTAATTCAAGTAAGAATACAAACGACTACTATTCATCCGATAATCGCACTTGGGACGCTTTCTAAGCTAGGCTTTACTAACATAATCTAGCATTCAACTATGATTTCTAAAAAGTACGCTTGGAAGTTAATATAAGTTAACATCTATTTCGATTTAAAGGAAGTAAAAGATCTAAATTTCTTAAGGAAGTAAAGGAAGGAAGTAAAATATAATCGCACAATCAATCAGAAGGTATAACATATAATCCTTTCTTAAGGAAGTAAAATATAATCCCTCGAAAGTTTTGTCGAATATAAAACCGTATTTTGGAGAACACATTTGCTTCCAATGGGCAATAAACTGCACTTCGTATTCATATCTTAGGTATTATGTGAATAAAGTCAGTCTGCTTTCTATTTTCTATACTAATTATAATAAAATAATAGAAGAAACAGAAGCCCCTCTTCAGTTTTATTGGAAAATCATAACAGTTTTCTCACTTCGGATGCAGGTCATAAACCACACATCGTAAAATCAATAAACCTCTAATCTGAATATGATTTTATAACATTAAAACCCTTTTCTACGAAAATATTGCTGTTTTGGGGAGCACCACTTTACGACTTTCAAATAAACGCTTGAGCCATTGCTTTGGATATTAAGTACGTGAAAGTGTCAAAAGCACAACCTTAACATAAAACATAAACATAATTTTATAGCTGAAATTTTAAGAGAGCACAGTTTAACACGCTCCACTTCCGTGACATTTTTATCCACATTTGCCGAGATTCATATCTATACTCGTCCTTTTCACCCCTGCCACGCGTGGCACGTCGAAGACGTACTAAAAATAGAATCTTTAAGCTTGAGATGTCGGAGAAAAAGAAGAAAACCATGCCCGGAATGCGAATTAAAGTAATGAAATGGAAACAAAAGAGAAGAGTAAAACAATCAAAGAAGTGGGCGCCACAGCCTCAGACACTGTCAGCCAGACAGACCGTAGATGCATACACAAGAACTGACAAACAAACTTTGATGTCGACATCATCAGCTCAAACTAAGAAATGTTGAAATCGACTCTGCTAATAAAAGGAGAAATCAGATCACTACCCACGTTTGATAGTATGCCACAATTTCTTAAGGTGCAGTAAGAAGGAGCAAAAGATCCACAACAATACTTCATCCAGAAATAAATTGCATTTAAGCTGATAAATTGTTCCAATCTGCGTGCAGAATTTTAATGATTTACTTGCTCGCTATCTGCCAGCCAAACAACAACAACAACGACAGAGCTTCTAAACATTTCAAGATAGAACTGAAAACAAAGCTCAATGCGAAATGAGCTGAAGCAAGGAAGAAGTGAACCGGCAACGGAAACGGAACCGGAAATTGTATGGGTAGAAAATCTCCTCAGCTCGGTTGTAGATTTGCAAATGCAATATAAATTAAATTTAAATTGTGAAAATAAAATGGATGAACTCGACGGGGTTGCGTGAACTTGCAAGCAGCGCGTGAAGCAGCGAAGAATGCAACAGTTTGTTGGACCGGTAACAGTGCAGCCATGTGACACACACACATTCTCACAGTTTACATACATTTAATCTTTTTTTAATTCTGATATCCTGTCTGATATCTGAGTCTTATAGTGCGTAATTAAATGATGTAGCAATGCTGCATTATTTCGCATTATACGAGTATTCGTCTATAAAATTACTCTCAGAAGTAGCTATTGTATTATTATATAATACTATAGATAGTATTTAATCATATACCACTCTTGGTTATTTGCGACAGAATATTATGTGGAAATAGTAGAGGTTGGTCGCTTTTCTAAGTCCTGGAGCCAAAGTTCAACAGAAGTTCATTCGGCGCACCACACTTGGAATAACTACGAATATACTACGAGTACTCTACTCAAATAAACTTAGTTTCCAAGGCACACAAACTAATGAACCACTTGTTGAACGCAATTCTTGGAAGTCCCAACATTTCGCTGTTTAAGGAATCTCCTCCTGAGGCGCCTTAATCAATGAGCACTACAACAACAAAAACACTAACTCGCAGTCCTACAGTTGAGTACGAAAAGCGAGAAAAGAATGGATTTGAGAGCAAACATTGAATTCGCCGCAGGTTGTGCCAATGAGAAAATTTCCAGCGCATGTCATGTGTTATCAGTTGGAGAAACAAAAAAGGAGAGAGGAGAGGAATTCTATTAATTAAGCTATTTTATGTTATTTAAGCATATTTTATTCTTTAAGGTATTTTATTTACATTTTTATAAATATTTTGTGTAAATTTGCATGTAAATGTAAAATGTAAAAACGTATTTCTGATCATGACATCATTTAGGTTACCAAAATCGATATTTTAGGCCACAAATATTGATGTAGCCGAGATTTTAATGAATGTATGTACGTATATTGAAAATGATATATTTAATTACATCTGAATAAAGCAAAATAGCTCATAGCAAAATGTACATCAAAATGTACGTAAATAGAAGTATGTACATACAATGAAATAAGAAAAAAACATACATTTAAATACTCATTTAATAAAATGTTCAGTGCTAATTTCTGGGATCTCTAATAGTTGGCATCAATATATTTTTAAACAAGCCGAGTGATTCGAAACTCAAGTATAAATAAACTCAGTAAAATTGTCCTTCTGGCAAGCCTATGAGCAAATCTCATTAGCAACACGATGTCCTCCGTTATTCGTCCTCCGTTCAGAGCTCATCTTCTGTGAGTGCCTGAAGTACCTGTCTTAATGACAGCTTGGGTTTTTCCAAAGAAGCGATCAGTTCAGTATTTGGCACGCAGCAACAACAACGCCAGTAGCTGCTCTAACACAATTAGCCGTCATTAGTGGGCATCATAAAACAATACGAAAGGACCAGAGAACACCCTGGAACGGCGTCACCAGTTTTATGATCGTCTTTCGCCCTACGAACAAAGGATTAATGTGGAAATCCCTGGCGGATCATTCACAGGTTTTGCACTCATGGATTTTCTACACTTGGCGCAAAGCTGTCAAGTGCACTCATCTACTGCGAACGTCACAGAGGCTGGCACAACAACTACAGTTGAGAACGAACGGTCAAGCAATTGAGTTGCTCGCGTTCTGCTTACGAAATAGAAAACATTGTTGATCTAGAAAAACTAAAGTTCAAAGTTTAAAGTTTAGAATACAGTGAATACCGTCTGTTATTATTTCACGCATAATTAAAGGACAAAGACGAAGTGTCTCACGATGAACTTACACATAATGACTATTTTGTTTATACTGCTCGATCATATAAATAAGGTCTTGACTCAGGGCATCCCGCTCAGTCCGTGTCCCAAGATGTTCCAGTACCGCTTCGATGGCCAGGAATGGTTCGGCCTGGTGTCAGTGCCCAACACCGACGTTGGGGAGCCGCTACACCTGCGCATCACTCTGTCGATGCGTGGCAAACCGCGAACTGTAAGTTGGCCAACTGAGCTTTCAATACCACAAGTATGTGCTAATCATTTATTTGTAATTTATTTCAGAATTATTTGGGAGAAATCGAACTGCTGACACGTGGCCAATTCCAAAGCGACACTCCGGTGCTGTACAAAGTGAAGTTTCCCAAGCATCAGATTCCACCGAAACTGCAACAAATCACGACCAACAACGAGATCGTTTGTCTGGGAAGTAACGGTAAGTAGAAGACAATCCTTGAAGGATTGCTACCATGTCGGCGACTCCTTGAAGCTGTTGCTTATTTAAACATTTTCTTATTTTTTCTTCTTCCTGATGCGCTGCTTTCATTTCAACCGTCGACTTTGTGTGCTTGTGACATCTTCATCCGTCTTCGCAAATAATATCGATCTGTTTACTCGTGTTTTTCAATCACTGTAACTGAAAATAAATCGATTCGCTGACATGTTCGCCATCACTTTTTGTCGGCTCATCATCCTTGTTATTATCGGCGGCGACACTTCACACTTCATCAACGCTGATGTCCATTAAATGCACTCTCGTCAACGCCGTCAGATGTCGGCATCTTCGTCACACAAATTCAACTGGAGCACACACGGAAATTCACATTTTTACCTGCGGCCGCGGGGTCGGGTGGAGCGGGTGACGGTTATTTTGATGACGCTGCGTTGTTACCGAAGCATCGACCACTGGACGCTATTGACAGGTAAGTCGAAGTTTAGTTTAAGTAACTGCTAAACAGCACAACATAGATAAAGATACTTTAGATAAAGAAATCGTTGAGTTTAGGAGATACTTTATTTCGGAATCATGGTTTGCTCCCCGTTAACATCATTGATACTCTTTACTTAAAAAGATTCATGAACTCTAACTTCCCCGTTCTTATGTCTCGATTTGTGTTCTTTCCTCTCCTTTTGCTCTCAGCACTCCTATGCGCTCTACGAAGGATATCTGCGGCAAAGTAGATGGCCGCATACGCTTCCAGGTTCTTCACGCCCTGAAATCTGACGGCATCTCCGAGGATGATGCTGATGACTATCTACAAAGCGGTGACGATGATATGGTTCGGGCTGGCGCCAGCAGCCTGCCCCTTGTGACAACCAATGACCCAAGTGCTCAGGCTTCAGCTTCGGTCGACGGTTTAGCGGCCACCATCGACGAATTGCCGTCCATAACGCGAGGCGCGTGGCCCTGGCTGGCGGCCATTTACGTGAATAACTTAACTTCACTGGCCTATCAGTGCAGCGGCACGTTGATATCATCGCGTGTTGTCGTCAGTTCCGCGCACTGCTTCCACATGTTCAAGAAGCGCTACACGGCCAACGAGGTGCTGGTCTTTCTGGGGCGCCACAATCTTAAGAACTGGAACGAGGAGGGCTCGCTGGCAGCACCGTGCGACGACATCTTCATCCATCCGGACTTCGATAAGCATCTGAACTCGTACGATGCCGATGTTGCGGTTCTGATGCTGAAGCACGAAGTGAGGTGAGTTGCTCCTGTTCACCACACGATGCACCTGATTGTTAATCGCATCCTATTTTCTGCAGATTCAACACGTTCATCCGGCCTGCTTGCCTGTGGTCTGGATCCACGAAGGCCGAGTACATCGAAGGGGAACACGGTATTGTTGTCAGCTGGAGGCTGGGCGCGGGCAACGGCAATGGTTCAACACTCGCAGCACAGCCAACCGCTGTTCCCAAAGTCATTGACGCGCCGATTGTCTCCAACGAGGACTGCTTTAAGGCCAACAACAAGTTCCGTAGTCTGTCATCGAACCGAACGTTTTGTGCTGGTGTCGTTACAACACAAACAACGAACACATCAAAAACAGCAACAACAACAACAACAACAACAACAAAAACGTCCACTGTCCAGCCCAAAAAAGCTGCAGCGTCTGATGGCAAAGCGTTATCCGGACCCTGCACTGGTGATTCCGGTGCTGGTCTTATGATTCTGAAGAACAATCGGTGGATGTTGCGTGGCACAGTTTCGGCATCGTTGCCCATAATAGAATCAGTGGACGATAAGAGCAGCAGTAGCGCCACAGCAGGACTTGGAGGCGCTCAGATATCCCGCTGTAGTGACAATCAGTACGTCATCTATACGGATGTCGCCCAATTTCTCGATTGGATAATGTCGTTTACTATATGATTACTTTGTTGACAGTTTCGGGCGAGTTGATGTGATTTGCTTTGTCTTTTGTTGGTGGACTTCTAGTTCAACTAGAACAGCATGTATTTAAGTTATTACTTTTTATTATTTGATGTACATATTTTAAAAAATAATATTTATAATCTAAAAACCTGTGATATAAATAAATCTAACATGATAACCAGAAAATAAGTCTTCACTGAGTGTGTTTTTATGCGTTATTTTTAAGATTTTCCATTCGAAACAGCAGGTGAAGTTTAAAAGTTTTCATCCATAAAAATTGTTTTGAATTCAATTTCTTGCTTTGGAGCTGGCAGTTGGACGATCCTCTTGGGTGCGACTTTCTTGAAGTATTCGGGGTCAGCCAACAACAAGTGGACCAGCGAAATCCCTATTCTCCTTGAGACATTATAAACTAACACTGGGTCTGGCCCCCTCTATACCTACACCACTGTCGCCCATTACATGCATGCAAACGGTATTCAAAGTTACAGGTCCATGTATGGGCTGCACGTAGTGCTTATGGTATGTGCAACGAGACTGTAGTTAGACATCAAATTATACGACTGAATTAATGCCTTCAAAATAATGTTGTATCATTTGCCAAAGCGGCTGAAGACGCTTCTCGTTAGTGTTTCGCCATAAAACTACCTGCTGTCAAGCACTCAGGTGACTTCTGGACGGCTGTCGAGAGTATTAATTCGCGTTGCCTAACATGGCAGCCAAGAGCTAGTTTTAACGATAACGAATTCCTCCCTAAAAAATCGAATGTTTTTGTGAGCAGATCGCACTGATTAGTCTAACTTGGCTTTGTGCGGGAGAGTAGAGCAGAGAAGAGTAGCGAAGAACAGAGCAGAGAAATCTACCTGCTCGAGAGGAGTGCTCATTAATGCGACCTTTTTGGGAAAGCGTTAAACAGAGATGTGACCTCATGCCAGAAACCCACGCAGTGAACTAGACCAGATCGCACGTGACGGGGTTTCCCATACTATTCGCTAATAAAAGAGCTCAGTGTTTACCGAACTCCCAAAGTGAGAGGTACAATCTTTTAATCGGGATCTCCAAAGCTGAAATAGAAGCAGATTACGAACGCGTTATTCGTAACTATCGCCGAATCGTCGTCATGCCGAAATTTAACCCGCTCTTTGCTTTGCTGCTCTTATTCCGGCTACTCAACCAACTTCCAGATGTCGGTGCGGAAGGTTGTAACGAGTTCGTCTGCGGTTCCGTGGTGTCCAAGTGTCTACTGACCCAGAGTTGCCAGTGCAATCTGACGGACTGCTTCTGCTGCAAGGACTGCCTCACGTGCTTGGGTGACCTCTACACGGAGTGCTGCAGCTGTCTCGACATGTGTCCCAAACACAAGGACACTCTCAGCGCCTTGGCGACGCCTCGTTCACAGATTGGCGATTTCGAAGGAGTGCCTGAGCTGTTCGACACCCTGACTGCCGAGGACAACGACGAGGAGTGGGCCACGATACGAATGCCCATGCGCGCCGGGATGAAAGGGCGTCACAAGTTCAATTTCGGGGCTGGCGGCGGGAAAGGCGACACCGTGGACCGTCAAGCAGTGCAGCACAAGCAGCCGGTCAAGACCGTTAATTGCACTGTCATCTACCTGAACACATGCCTTTCCAACAACAAATGTACGCAGTACTGCGAAAGCATGGGTGCCAGCAGCTATCGATGGTTCCACGACGGCTGCTGCGAGTGCATCAGCGCCGAATGCCTCAACTACGGCATTAACGAGAGTCGTTGTGCAGAATGTCCGGAAAACGATGACGAAGAGGCTGAGAATCTACTGGAGAGAGATGAGGCGGACTTCGGCGGCGAAGATGATGAAGCTATGTTGGACTACGGGGAGGAGGAAAGGAGTTATAATTAAATTTAATTGTGGTGTATTCATTAAAGTGTAGCCCAAGATTTGTAAATATGTTAAATAACTACATAAAAGTGACGCCCAGTAGAGAGACAGAAAGAGTTTTCTATTTTAGTTTATAAGGAATGATTGCAGCAAACGAATGATGATAGCGTGTTTAAAATTGTAAACTAGATGTCTATAAAACTAAATTAAAATTCACTGAATAATACATACATACATTCTAAATGTATTTAAATATCGAGTTGTGCTTTTCTTAGACTTATTCTGCTATACAAGAAACATTTTTAATTCAAAGTCTTGCTCTAAAAGATTCAGTAGTGCTTCAAAACTATAAACTAATAACGAAAAAAACTCGGTTATCTGTTACTAGCTGATTAAAGCAGGTATCGGGATCACGTTAAGCGCTATACAGTCTATTCTGACCGTACTAAATAAAGATAAAGATTTCAGTGAGTTGATTTTAGACCTGAAGTTAAAGCAGATACCTGAAGTAATCACCTGATCCGGATGATCAGAACGCAATTAATGGCAATTAAGGAGTTGGTTGGCCTTTGTTGGCTTTAAACGATCGATTGGAGATGAATGCCTAATTTAAACCATTAACCTACCCGTTTCAAAATCAAATAAAGATTATTTTTTTCTGATTAAATTGAAATGTATACATTTGGGTTTTGGTCAACAGTGAAATCTGAAAATTACTTTAGCTCTGTCAACTGCACATTTTTTAGTAAAGCAGCTGCTTCGCTCTTCCTTGTATACGAGAGAAAGCAAATCAAATATAAAAAGAAATGAAAGATGCTCAGTTATTTTGGATGCTCAGTTAACTATTTCAATATTTATTACTTCATTCATGCAGCTAATTTTTACCAAAAAATAGCCTATGAAAGTCTAGAAAATCTCTAGTCTAAAGAGGATAGTGAAGTTTAGAATAAAGAAATCCAGAGTGCGGTGTTAGTTTCAAACATACTCAAAACAATGAACATAAGTTTTATTTAGTAGCTAATGTTTTTAGTACTTAATTGGTTTGTTTTCCTTCTTCTGCTTGTTTTGTTCAGTCAGTCAGTCACTTCAGTCTCCTGTTTGACCTGACATCTTTATTTGTTTACTTCAGTCCAAAAACTGGGCGCTCATTGAAGTCAATGAAATACAATCAACGCACTCTGAAGAAGCACTAAACACTTCCTCAATGAACGAGTTCTCTCATCGAAAACAGGAGATGGTTGTCAATATATTGTATTTGTAGTGTTTGTAACGGGGTAAAACAAAAAAATAAAACCAGTTAAAAACATATACATACTGAGTTTTAATTAAATATAATATGTAAAACAGCTTCAATTTGAGCATAAATTTTGCTTTACCGTCTACGAAGAGACGAAACGAAATTTTATAATGGACAGAGATGCTTTATTTTGCTCTAAAATTAAATCTCTGGTGTGAATCTTTAGTCTTTTCACACTTCTTTTTTCAATTATAAGGGACACTTTGTTAAAATATCTCTTTGATGCAATGCCTTAATTATCATCAGAATTGTCATTCATTTTCTTTTACGCCTTGAGTTGATGTCAAACGATGATGGCTACTTAATTTCTTATTTTCATAAGTTTTTATTAGTTTTTATTAGTTTCGAATATATATATTAGTTTCTTAGTACTCATTTGTAATTTTTACTCACTTTAGTGTAAAATTTGATTTTTGATTTTTTTGATTTGTTTTTTTTTTTTTTGCACGAATTTTTTATGACGGTATCAAAACAGTTTGAACAGCTCTGTAATACGTAGGTATGCAAGGTTGAAATAAATTAAATATGTGAAAAAAGTTTTGGCATCATTAAGAAAAACCTTGAAGAAAAGCTTTTTATTCAACCAGTTGTGTAGTTCATGTCTCAGCTTAGCATCTGAGCAATCTAAGCTTTGAAACTGTGAACTTTGAGATAAAGCAGAGCTTACGGACAACTTTTTTCGAAGCTCAAAAGTTCGACTGCGTTTCCATATAAAATTTGTCAGCTTAAAAATTTGTCAGCAAATTTTAAAAAATTTGTTTAAAGCAGTTTTCAGCAACCTTTTTACATTTATGTTTTCTTCAAGCTGAATCAGGGACGAAGCTCATGACGAAAGTTTTCTAGATTTCTGGCATTTCAGAGAAACTTTCCAGACAAAAGTTTTCATTTCCTGAACAAATATTATTGGGGACAATTTTAAAGTAAGTCCAGTGTAAAAAAACACGCTTGTAATATTTCAAAGTTGAAGAATTTAATATTCTGAGACCTAAGCAACTAGGCTAAAGATTGAAATGGTATCGCCGCCTAACGAATGTGTTGATATAAGGCATTTTTGTTACAAAAATTACGTGTAACTCTATTGAAATACAGAAATAAATTTCTTCAGATTCTTCTCATTTAGAATTATGTATTTGAAGGATTAATAATACGAAACACATTCATTTAAAAGTAAAAAATATATTTTATTCATACTTAACATTTTCGTATATTATAATTTATATTTTAATATGTACTCGAATTTAAGCTACAGTTCAAAATAAGTTTAAGGTTTAGGGTTTCGTTAGAATCAACGAGGGCAGTTTGTGTACCTTGTTGTTGGGGTTCTCTTGTGAAACTTCCCATCGTAAACCCATCACTACATTAAGATTTCTAATGAATAAATATTAATAACAGCTTACTTAATTTAATACAGCAAGGAATACGCGCTACAATCAATCACACACACACTACATATTTACATTCACTTATTGCACTAACAATTTACAAAATCTACATGAAGACAGTTGGGACAGCAGCTAAGAAAGAGTATACAAGGAGGAATCCAAGGAAGGACGGAAGGCAGTTAAACGAAGTTAGTATAGAAAGATAAAAAGTTTAGATAATATATCGCGTGATAGTGGAAACCGCCGATTGTTCAGTCAAGTGGAAACACGTTTCCGGTTGACATTTCGGTTGAGACAGCAGCCCAGAGCTCGGAGTTCGGAAATCGAGTTCTAGTTAATTGTGTTGGCCGCAAAACAATCTCATTTTTGGTTAAAATATGTTAATAGAGTTTTCCACACTTCAGTTATTTATGACTGCGAATGAGCTCTCACTCGCTCTCTTCTCTTTCTATCGCACTGAAATGCCGTTGATGGTGATCACATTGGAAGCCGTTGGTTCTGGTTCGTAGACTTCGTCATTGGTGCGCATCTCGTATGGGGCATCGTACATTTGCTCGTTTGGAATCTGGTCATAAATATTCTCTGAAGAATAACACGGAATTAAATAGAATAGAATTATAAAGTGAAACGATAATGAATGGCTTTCAAATGTCACTTTACGCACCTCCGTTTCTGTCTAGTGTTCCGTTTCCGTTCGTCATTCTGCCCCGTTGAGCCCCGTGAAACGTGTTAAAGGTCGCCGGCGGCCCGTGGTCCAGGGGCACTGCCCGGTTGTTGGCCTCTAGAGTGGAGTATGACATCACTGCGGCACTGCGTTCGTCCTTCGTCTCGGCCGCCTGGATGTTTTCGGTGTTCTTGACGGGACGTGCTTTGTTGAGGTGCAGAAAAATGAGCCCTATGATTACCAGCAGTACGATGATGACGGTAGCCCCGATGGCGGCCCCGGTGCCCAGACTTGAGCTCTCCTGCGCCTCAGTGGCGGCAACCTCACAACGAGGCTCGTCGCCGCTCCAGCTTCCGTCTTCGGTGCACTTGCGCAGATACTGGCCGATGCGATTGTAGCTCGGGATGCAATGATATTCCGCCGACCCACCATACAACGTGGAGTCGTTCACAACAATAACACGACCATTTTCAATGGGCAGTGGGCGCCCACAATCGACAGCTACATTAGTTGAAGAAAACAAAAAATTAAGGCCAAAATGGAACAAAAATTGCAGTTGCAACTCACGTTTACAGATGGGACTCTTTCCCGTCCACTTCCCGTTCTTCAGACAAACGCGGGTGTCATTACCAATCATGTTGCGGCCCCTCAAGCACTTGAATTTGGCGAAAGCGCCTACCGAGTGACCAGCGGCCTCCACGACGAGGTTCTCATTGATGTCCGGCTCGTCACAGGTGATCTCTACACAGGTCGGAGTTTCATGACTCCAGGTACCTTCTTCGGTACAAAGTCGCCGCGAAACGCCGTCCAGCTTGTAATTGGCATCGCATTCGTAGAGAGCAGCCGCGCCATAGTATGTCGCGTTAGTTGCCAGAGTCAACTTACCTTTGGTGATATTCATCGGCGTGCCGCATTCAACATCTACAAGAAGAGACGGATTACAATGAAACTTTCGGGACAGCGATGATGAAATATTTAGGAATTTATACTTACACACACATTTGGGCACCAGGCCACTCCATTGTCCACTGTCTTCACAAGTGACCAGAGCTTCACCCACCATTTTGTAGCCACGTTCACATCGGTATTTAGCCAAAGCGCCAATCCTTGAAAAAAGCAGAAAGCAAACATTCAGTAAGTGTCTGAAGAAAGGGTCTGTAATGCAGCCCCAAAAACTGGATTTCAAGCAATCTTTTTACGCCTATAAAATTTCAAGATTTCTAAGTAAACTTTACAGTTGCCAATGGATCAACATTTTGATTATCTCTCTTATTATTGGTCTGTGTTTAGTTACTCACTTGTAGGTTTGTGCGCTGTTCTGATTCGAGTCCGCGGTACGGATCAAAGTGCGTCCGTACATTCGATCGTTGCCGGTAACCGAAAGCAGACTGTGCGGCGCCAACACTGGTTCGGAACAACGAATCTCTACAAATAGGATAACGAGTTTAGTAATTAAATTACAATAACGGGAAATCAGAGAGAGAGAGGATGTAGCACCTTCGCATCGGGGCGATGAGTCGCTCCAGACGCCCGTCTCCAGACACGTGCGCTTCGGCACGCCGGTCAATTTGTGCGCCGGCGTGCAGCTGAAGGTGACCTCGGATCCCACAAAAGTCGTGTTCTGCGTGTACTTGTGTGTGCCATATGGAATGGGCGTAATGGGACCACAATCGATATCTAGAATAATACAAGAAAGCAGTTGTTACTAAAGTTGTTTTTCCCTGAAATAATTACGCCATACATTCGCAGAAAGGCGCCTCGCTGCTCCATTCCCCCGTATCCAAGCACTCCAAGCTGGGATTGCCACGCAGCACGTAGCCCGGGTCGCAGTTATACTGAATCTTCGAGTGTACGTTGTAATCATAGCCAACAACAAAGGAACCTGACGGAACGTGCGGTGTGTCGCAGGTTACCAACTCACAGAGCGGTGCATCGCCTGACCATTTCCCTTCCTTGGTGCAGTACAACTCTGAGGGCCCGTCCAACCAGTAATCATCCTCGCACTCATACTTTACCCACGAACCCACTGTAGTGGAGCTGTTCACCAAGATGCCGCTGCCACGATCGGGACGAGCCGGGGCTCCACAATCCACAAACCGGCAGGCTGGAGGCTTGCTGGACCACTCGCCACCAAGGCCGCATGAAATAATCTAAAGACAGAAATGCTTCAGTAGACAGAAAAGGATTCCCCAGCATCGCGGACTTACGGGTTCGCCCACCAACACGTATCCTGGCTCGCACTGGTACGCTGCCGTAGAACCCGCACGGCGGTTAACCACCACGACGGTGCCACCAGCAATTCGCGGAGGCTCTGGACACCAGTCCACCAGACACTCCGGCTGTTTCCCGGTCCAGCCTCCCAAAGCGCAGCTGCGGTTCTCGTTGCCGATCAGCGTGTAGTTCTCGTGGCAACTGTAAGTGGCTTGCACGCCGTAGCTGGTGCGCTTCTCCGAGAGCACGATGTTGCCGTGCTCCATGACAGGCAGAGCGCCGCAATCGACATCTGCGGGTGTTAAGCATAAAAGCCACGTTAACGTAAGTCTTCCAATTAAAGTTTCAAAGTTTTCCTTAATATCGCCAACTTACATTTACAAGTCGGTGCCTTGCCGCTCCAGGTGCCGTCCGCGCGACACAAGCGCTCCTCATCACCTACCAAAGAGTGGCCCAGCGGGCACTTGTACTGAATTTGATTGCCAACCGTGTAGTTCTTGCCAACAATCGTTGTGTTCTGCAGCGAGTCGGGCGAGCCACAGGAGAGCGGCGCTGCAACGGTACATAAATGGATGTGTTAATTAAGCCCCTTCCAATCACAACTGATCGAGCCACCCACCATGTTGACACACGAAGTGCAGGTAGTCCAGATTGCAGCCCACGTCGTTCCACAGCCAATTGCGACCGCCGTCAAAGACCACGCAGTTCTGCTCGCCGTTGTAGTTGTTCGGCTGGTCTTTACCCCAGGCCGGCTTCAGCACCACCTCACCTATTCGAGCGGATGATTAAAATCAAGGTCAACTCAACTCATGGCTTTCTGATTGTAAATAGCAGTTGCTGTATTTATGGCTTGCTGTTTAAACACGTCGAATATTAATTAATGAAGTGGAATGGAAACGAAAACCTGTTTCCATGCTGTTACTTTCATTTTTGAAGAACCTTTAGACCAAGAAACCATGTTTAATCGAAATCGGTTTTTGGTTGCTGTAATTCACAAATGGTCACTGAAGTTTTCTTTTCATTTTCAGACAGCCGATTAAAACATGGAACAAAACACTGCCTATTAACTTAAAGAAAGGCAACAAAGCGTGTCCAAAAAGAATTTGAAAGCACTTTCTTTGTCTTTCTTAATTTCTTTATTTGTATTATTCTATAATACTGTAGTTCTTATCGGACGTGATTATATTTGCAATTAAGAGTTAAATAAAACCATTTCCTCACAAATATTTAAAAATGGTTTTATTTTTATTTCTTTAGAATTAATTTCTCCAAAGCCGGAAAACTTTTTTTTTCCTTCAATTAAATTCGGAAAAAAAGAATCAAAAATAGATTTTATAGCTTCAGAGGGTCGTGTACCCCTTTCAAAGAGATTAGAAAGTGAATCAGTATTATTATTGGAATAAAAACCTTAACTGAGAGAAGATTTTTGAACACATAGTCTTTCCATTGAGATAGTATTGTAAAGTATCCAAATGGAACCATTCTTCTTCTAAATTCTGGCTTAATTTTGACCAACTTTATTGGTTTGTGTTTTCTTTTCTTACCGTTCACCCACTTCCAGGTGCGCGAAGTTATGCCCGGCTCTTTTTGGGCGCCAATCCACACCAGCTGCGTCTTCAGTTCGGATTTGCGACGCTCCAATTCAGTCAGAATGTAACTACTTGCAGGACCACGAAAATCGTGCACCAAATCACCACCTGCCGAAGAAGAAGAAGCCTTAAAAGATCTCCAAAATTGATTAATACAAGCGCTTCTTTAACGCACCCGTAGATTTACACATCTCGCGCGCCTTCTCAAAATTTTCACCCTTCGTGACATGAAATTCGTAGCAGGTCTTGGAAAATGTGGTCAACACGGTATCCACGCTTAATTTTGGACTCAAGCAGCGATCCACTGAGAACTCTTCGTTGCTAAACACTTCCACCTCGCAAAGGCTAAGACTGCCTTCGACCCCGACCAACTGAATGGCTACGTATTGACCCACCAACGGACGCGCACATGTGAAAGTTTTCGTGATGCCCTCATCCAAGGTGCCCGGATACCACGCGCACAGTGGATTGCGCTGCAAGTCGGCGCTGCTATTTCCCACCCGTATCTCCAGATCCTGCAACGGCTGATGGCCGCAACAGCCGCGAGTTATGACGCGGACCACCCGCACTGCTTGCGGAGCCAGTAAGTCGACGCGCCACCAAGGCGAGGGCTCCTTCTGCGTCTCCGAGCACTGCTGCCCATCGGGATTCTTGGGTTTGGCAAAGGAGGTTATAGCTTTGTTTAAATTTATGCAGTGATATTTTTTGGTATCTTACTTTGTTTCCCGGTTGTCCATCGTTGGCGAAGTGAGCTGGCCCTCCACGTGTGTAGGAGCTCTGATTCACCGGCTTGCGGTAGGCCACGTTTGTGCCGCAGAAAGGCAGCTCGCGCTCCCAACCGCTGCGACCGTCACACTTGATTGTCGCCGATCCGAAGAGCTCGTAACCGGAATCACATTCATACTTGGCTTCCATGAAACCCATTGCGCCGGGAACTGTTTGTACCTTGGCATTTAAGGGTACTGCTGGCGGTCCACAGACTGTAAAAAGAAGGAAGGCAATTAATTTCGGAATTAAATGGAGATCCATAAACAAAATTCGAAAAGAAAAACAAACAATTTGATAAGTGAATGTCATGTATTGTATAGTAGTAAGTATGTGACGTAGTTCTCTCCAAATATTATTTTTATAATGAAAGAATGTATGTTTTGCCTCATAATTCAAAGATCATATTACTGATTACCAATATTATATGATATGATCTTAATAACAAGCATTATCGATGTTATTTGAGTATAAAAATTAAAGGGATTTCGACTGAAATAAAACTCATGAAATGCAACTGAAATACGTGTTTAAAAGTTATTCGTTGTTGTACAGATAATTAAATACAGAATATATTAGATTAGATTAATAGTAAGGGTATTCTTCTTCAAAGGAATTCTTCATGATTTGGGGACAGCCGATGATATTTAATTATATTTTTTAAAGTAAAACTAAACATCGAATACGCTTAAAAAATCGCATTCACTTCAGACCAACTTACTTCTATAATCTATATATTAATTTGTACTAATTACTTGTGCATTTCAATAATTTACCTTTTTGAAATCACCTAAAATTATAAAAATATTCCTTACAAAGCAAGGAAATTGCATCTAAACGACGCCGCAGAGAATTATTACAAAAATATTCTCCACAATACTTGCCGTAGTTCCTATTCACATAATTATATCCACATTTAATATGTATAGAAATTGCCATTTTTTACACGCAAATGAAAACTTATTTGCAATTAGAAGCGTTCTCACAATTATTAAGACCGCCACACAATCTCAGAGCTTCATTAAAATCTTGCTTGGTTTTTATGCATTACATACTTGATTATAATCTCATGTCTGGAAGAATTTATTATAGTTTTTAATTTACATGAAATGCAATCATGAGACGCAGCTGGAGCTCGTGTGGAGGAATAATTAATACGATGCAGGATATTTTCGAGCTTCTGGTAGTTAAAAACGTAAAGCAAACTAAAAACGTAACTACAAAAATTTAACTCAATTCTAAGAGTAAAAGAGAATTAATGTTTTTGCTTAATGCTTAATGTTATTTCTTTTTCCATAAATTCAGACAAAGTAATAAATCTACTCTACTCTGACGTTTAACGGCATTGATTGAGATTGTCAAATACGTCACTCTGTTCCTCATTAAATCAAAGTGAAGCACTTCAATAGTAATTGTAACCAAATCAAGCGAACGGTTGCAATGCTTCAATTTATTACGTTCGGTATTGAATATGGTCCAAATACCGATGAAGTTGATTAATGCTTCAACAACACCGACGTATTGTCGCAACAAAAATGGTAACTAACAGTTATGAGTTGACGTGGGTGGCTTGCATTTACAGCTACTACTTGTTGTGGTTGTCTCATTCGTAGTTATTTGAATAAAGTCACTTTGTGGTATATATGTACATACATACATTTAACGACTCACAAACCTGATTACAAGCGCTGAGAGCTTTAAATGTTTAGAATTTTCTTTAAAACTTAAAATTGGAAAACAAAAATATATCTCTAATGTGCCTATAGCACAAGTCCATTAATACTAGTGCTTGAGTAGTCAAGCGCAGTTATTTAG
Organism: Myopa testacea; assembly: GCA_949629155.1. NCBI lineage: Eukaryota > Metazoa > Arthropoda > Insecta > Diptera > Conopidae > Myopa > Myopa testacea. Next base: position 18,535,566 of record OX451345.1, read on the forward strand.
TATTGGGTACATTCGCCGATTTTAGCTAAGCACTAGCTGAAGGTTGATTTTAAGTTACCATGCATTTTGAGAGACTCTACCATTTTAACAAGTTTTTTTGACAGTTACATGATCTTAACTTATGAAGAACCTTTTGACAATCTTTAAACTTTACAGATATATTATTAAAAATCCATGACTGCATCTGATTTGGCATTTTATTTTAATTACGAGTACATTAAAAAGTTCAAGTTTTAAGCTAATTCGTAACTGGTAGCTACAAACTGTACTCAATCTGAGACTAATTTATTTTAATTAAAAATTTTTTATTTATAATTTTTTTATCACTTTTTTATTCAAAATCTTATTCAGTCCACATCCGAATTTAAAATATTCAATGTGAAAATGTGAGTTTATTTATTATATTTTATTAAAATACAACAATTGGTTCTCTCTTTCTTATCGTACGAGTATATCTCCTTCTTTTAACGTCCCAAATATATTATGTAATAAATATTGTTTTATTTTATCATATCTCTTTCCCGAACATTCAATTTATTGGACACAAAATGTGCACCTTTGACATTTATTGGATGGTATCGTATATCGCATTGATTAATGTTTATACGAGTAGAAAAGTACAGCCACTTGGACTCAGTTAACGGAAGTCAATATTAGGAAATCATTTGATTTGGGTTTCGTGGGATAACTACAACCTTCTGGTAGTTGGGGAAAACTAATGACTGGTCTAAAAAGATTTCAGAGGTTAACTTAAAGAAAAAGAAGATGTATTTTATTTGTAAACTTTACGATAGAAGGTGAAGAAGAAGGTCAGGAAAATCACTTAATTTTTAGAGCACCATACTTGAACAATTTTTATATAAAATATGTAAAAGTACGAAAGTCTGAAAAACTTAAGGATATGTAAAAAATATTCAGATAATAAGACTGAGATTAGAACCATAGTTAATCATTAAATATAAATTAACAAAAAGTAAACCCATTTTACATTTCAGTTCAACAATGTTATTTTTATAACCTTTGAAAGGTTTTAATTGCTGATTTCATTTCAAGCAGAAGATAAGAGAATTGGGAATATTTAGAAAAACTATCTAAACATACAAATAAAAACAATGCTCAACTGATGTGAGCACGTAATAAACCATCCACCACGAATACCATCAAAACAACAACTCGGTGGGAAAACTGCACACGAGTATTTAACTAAATAAAGTGTGTGGTTAATTGAGATATTTATGTTTCTAAGGCAAACGACAAAAATGTCCACACATTTAATAACAAGCAACTACTTATTTAGGCAGCACAAAAGCACAAAAGGCAGCACAAAAGTGTAACTGAGTGTAAAATTAGAGGCTGAGCGTTGAGATACTTAGACACGCATTATAAACACATGTTTACAAATCTAAAGTCTTATACTGTAACCATGAACATCGCGATATTTAAAGAGGGAACACCCTCAAAATAGCACTCGTTCGAAACTAGTTAAGAGGTTGTCTGAATGCCTCAAAGCCGGAGTGTGCTAAAGTCTTAATGATGTTTAAAGTCGAGTAACATTTAAAGTGGAGTAACTTCGAGCATTAAAAAAGTCATAACAACAAAAACCACAGCAACTTTTTAATTTGATCATCAGTAGTTAAATTTTACGTACAGACGCATGCTTGACCAGCGGATGTTGCTAGAGCGAGAGGACGAGTGAGACTAGGAGTGGGAAAGGGAGGACGGATATGTTAGTGTTGAAAGAAGTTACCGGGTAAAAGTATGACATAACGTTGTAGTTTCAGTATGGCAACAAGATGTTTAATTGCCGTTATTACGTTGTTGTTGCTTTTAATATTGTTATTCAATCGCTAAACCAGGTGATTGCGAACATAAATGCTCCAATTTTAAAGGGGGAAAATAGAGCATTGTAATTGTATTTTTTATGTTACAGATCACTTTGGGCAAATCAGATAAATTAAATAAATACTTCGAGACATTTTATCGTTTCGTCAGTATCAAAAAATTAAAGTTTTTGTTACCTATTTACGATGTTAAAAAATTGAAAAACAAACAGACTCTTAGAAACAAGTCCAGAATAACATAAACCAACCTGTAGCGTTTTTGGTCCTCAACAACAAAATGAAATGAGTCTCAGAATACGAAAAACACAGCAACATGTTGCTCCAAAACTATACCACTTATAATACACTGCCACACCTCTTTGCATAACACTGCGGCTTTTCTACAATAGTTTCCATTCGTGTTGTTCACGAAAAAACTAAGAAGACGAAGAGATGGATTGGGGGGGGGGGGGGGGGGCCATCAGCAGCTGCGATCAATGAACCACTGACGGAGCGCAACACCATCACTGCCAGTGCTGTCAAACGGTTTACAACATGAATTATTTCACTGTTGAAAATTTAATAAATAAATAAATAAACAAACTAAATAAACCGTTAAAAGTCTGTCCATTTATCTGGCTGTCTGCGTGTAACACGTGAGCCGATTTTTTAACGAAAACTAAACAGTTATTGCAACAGTTTTTGTTTTATTATTATTGTTATTTCTTCAGTTTCATTATTATTATTTTCAGTTTCTATTATTTACTTTTATATAGCTATCTATTATTTAACAGAATATTTAATAATTTCGTTTAAAATGTTGTAGTTTTTTTCTGTTTCGGTTTCCTTTCTTGTCGATTATTCTTAGTCAATATTCATGATTCTTGCCCCAAATCCACCTGAGAATATGTACGAGTATATGCAAGATGTTGGTACATGAATCGTACTTCATTCAATAGTGAGCAGAGTGATCTGGAAATGACAGCGAACACAACGTGTGACGCACTTTTGGGATCGATCGAGATGCTGATCGATTTGAAAACAGTTCAGAATCAAAGGAACCACCAGATGCGTGGGTAGAAAGAAGCAGAATTCAGGCGAATGAATCAATAATTTATTAGAACGCGTGGTTTTCTGGGTTTTAATAATAAAAAATAATACACGGACCGAATTTCTTAACGATCTTTAACCATATTTAATTTATAATGTCATATATTTAATATTTATGTACAGCATTTATTGAATGAATTTTGTTTAAGTTTAAATAGAATCGTATATATTCACAACACAATTATTGCTATTGTTATTATTATTGCTATTATTACCATTATTTTTATTGTTACATTTACCACTATTATTATTAATGATACTATTATTATTACCATCAGTACTATTATCATTCTTGCTTCATATATATTAATTGCATAATTAATTCGTTCGTCATAGTTTATAATATCAGCCATAAAAAAAATTCCAACAAGCATTCGTTTTAACCCTGTACCACATTCGAAACCCCACAATTATTACATAAGGTAGCCATAAATGATTTTACAACCTTAACACTCTTATGCTTTTTTAGTAAAAGACTTGAAATCAATAAACGACCATAAATTTTATTTAATAGTTTACATTTTAATTGCAATTGCTTGTGAGGGCAACAGTTTCTGGAATGAAAATAAAATTCAGTATCTCAATTTTAACCTCATACTATTTTTCGACATTTTAAATTATAGTTTATAGATTTTATTAATATAAAAACAAATTATTGACATAACTGCAAAAATGTTGGCATGTAAACTGTTGAAGGAGGTTTTCTCTTTCAATAAAATGTCCTTACAAGAAACGAACCTAAGTCCACCCCCTCCCCTCCTCCACCCGCTATTCTTGAATAGATACAAATATTTAAATTTTTTTCAGTGTACCACGATTGCGCCACTTGAGAAACGTGTTCGAAATTAGCACATAAATTACAGCAAAAACAATGTAACTCCGCCTCACGTAGACGTCGCAGCCCACGAAGGATAATAAATAAACCCGTGATTATGAATTCATAAATACTAATAAAAACACTATAAAATAGCGTGGCAACATGTACAGGTTGCATCGAGTTCCAGCGCTTCAAGAAGCTGGAGGAAAAGGATTTCAATGCAAATACTAATTGTTATTCATGTAATTCTGTTGTGCGTCGGTGGAAGTAACTGTAACTGCTGCCCATTTGCACAGTTTACTCGATGCACATGTAAATCACGGACCGAAATCCTACATCAACTGCCGACATCGACGTGATTCGTCGTGTCATTAGGCGCAAATGTCAGTCACTCCGTGCTATTTATAGGCCAAAATATGGAACAGCCGATGGCGCAGCATAACAAATGATTGGCCCCAATAAAGACTACAGGGTGCCACCGATGCCGGCACATGTACGAGAGCAAACGATGCAAAGCAGAATATTAAAACTGATTTATTTGTTTGAGATATTTTTCCTTTCTTTTCTTTTCTTTTCTTTTCTTTGCTCTTCTTTTGTTTTCGTATCGTTTCTTAAGAAAATGAGGTAAGTCTTTTCGCATTACATGAACAGTTATGTACACTATCTAAGAAACTATTTTGATTTAAATTTATTTCATTTTTTAGATTGCCTCGCGTTCGTCGCAGCTACCGATTGTGACACAGATTATTTTCATACTATGAACACAAATAAAATTGTCACGTTTCATTCGCGCTTCGACGTGTCTGAATTTCCAGATATTATAAACATTTGTTTGCAGAAAACAAAACAAATAATCGAACAAACAAACAACCTGTCGGACAAAGTAAAATAAGATATTTAATTTTAAAATTATGAAAACGTACTTTGAAGGCAATGAAAATATTCACTCTTCTTAGCAGTTTTTCGTGTTTTGTCATCTAATCGTTAGTGGAATTTACGATATAAACACTAAAAGTTCATCCAACAGAGGGTCACTAAAACTGTTTGTTACTCAGTATTAAATAACTTCTTCGAATAACGAATAATAAAAGGAATGAAATACAAGTTGAAAATCAAAAATCTCGAAATAACTTAATAGAATCTCTAAAGAAATATGATCGTTCTAAAAATCGTAATATTATTAGTGAGTTTCGTGGTTTAGCAGACTCATTCTAAATGATGTGTTACTTTTTGTATTTTGTTTTGTTGTAAAAATCAAATCATGGCCTTTAAATTTTATCAGTTCAGTTGATTTAAATGTAATTATTCTGAATCAGTTGGTTATAAATACAACCTTCAACGGAAGTAAAGTCTATTAATAGATAAGAAGAATATTTTTACTCATTAGTTGAATGATGGGATGTACACCAATCTTTGGATATACCTCATTATACAGATTTCCTCATCATTCATCGTATCATTAAAAGCAACAGAGTACCGGGTCAAAATGTTAGCCTTGGAAATTCATCATAATCATAATGAATCCAAAAACTCAAATCATTAAGAGTTCCAAAGACTTCAACTGAGTCTTTCATTGAGCCAAGCTCGAGTGTTAGTAACTGAATTAAATGAGTTTTAGAAATTCTTATATTGTTCTTTCTAAATTAATCATTAAATTGTGGTTTATATTTTGCAAAGTTTATGTTTTAATTTAATTAATTTTGTTGATTTGTTAAAGTTTTAATTCAGTTTTAAGTTAAGGTAAAATTTGACTTTTACTTTTATTATCAACGCATTGTTTATAATAATTTCAATCTGATTGAAAATGTATTTCTTTGGTGAATAACTACATACTGTAACTAGATATTATTTTTTTTTTAATTGATCTCGTTAAATTATTTTCACATTATTACATCATTTATTTAATTTTATACTCAGTCACACGATATCAACTTCCTGGCTGGTCTGATGTATCCGATCTCACATCGCTTGTTTTTCACACACACTTTCCATCAGTCCAGTCATCCTTCCATCCAGTCATCCGTTCGTCAATCCAACGAGAGCCAGCAGTAAATCTGCATAATTGCAGCTGCGATTTCTTCCTTGGTTTCACTTTTTACATTGCTGCCAGCGACTGACGGTTTTACGCAAAATATGCGCAACAACAACAACGACGACGATTGCAACTTGTTTTCTGTTGTTTGTTGCCAGCGGCCGCAACTTCCTTGTTAGTTGTTGTTGCAAAACAACAGCAGCTTTTGTGTACCTCAAACCAGCACTAAGGTACCTTTCTGCCCTCTCATCCCCTCCCTGCCCACCACACTGGTACCATTGTTGAATTGCCAACAACATGTCAACCGATCGTCAGCAACTTTTAGCTTTAAACCTTTACTGGTTTGGTTGCTTCTTTGGTTTGGAATCGCTGCTTGATTGGACTCACTGCGACTTGTTTTGTTGTTGTTGTTATTTTGATCAATCTCGCTCTATTTTCGTTGCAGTTATTAAATTAATAATATTAATTCAGTTTTTATTCCTTTCTTTCTCATTTTTTGCTACGAAAGTGAAATTGTTTTCTGCAAGCGACGCATTTAAAGATTTCATCAAACTTGATTTAATTCTTTTTTCGTTGTAATTGTTTTTGTTGTAATTGTTGTACTATTAATTAGCGCCATTGCAATTTTGCTGATAACTCGTGGCTGAAGCGGACTGGAGGGTAGGCGGAAGGAGGGACGTACTGCTAGCCGCATGGGAAAATTAATTGTTTTCGTTTGAAGCAAGCAGACTTCATTACTTTTGCATACTCTTTTGATTCAACTTTAATTTATATACCAAACTTTTTTCTAGATACCCATTTCAAAACTTCATCTTGTTGTTGTCTACTCTGGAGACATAAATCGAAATATTATATTATGTAAGAAGCACAATTATTAATTGACAAATTAATAATTACCGATTTCACGTTACAGTATAAACAAAAAAAGCAACCAGTCTATTATTAATACAACATATGTTGTCCATCGACTCCTCCCTCTGCTCCGCCCCAATCAAATCTAATGACGCTTTTCCTAGTTGCGTCTAAACCGAATGCGTCCGGCCAAAAGTAGTTTCATTAGTTCAACGATTGTATTACATAATAACTCAAATAGAGCTAAACAAGAGTATTGCAATATTGAACACTATCGAACAGCATGAAGCAGACAGATAATAAATGCATAATAAAGTGCAATTATATCCGAAGGAAATAAAAGAAGTTGTGTAAAAATATAAAAACGTGTAACGAAAGCACATTTTTTCATACATCAACAGATTTCCTTGGAAAGCAACAAAAATTAACCCAAGAAATGGCCAAATTAATTGACTGAGGTTGGCTATTATATTGAAATGAACCTCAACGCATTGCTAAGTTGGAAGAAAAGAGAAACGCAATCGACGTAAAGAAAGAACAGAAAGCGATACAGATTCCATTTCTGATATTCTGCTCTTAAATTTTCATTGGGTGAAAGTTTTCCACCGTCATCACTACTGTTATTATTATCGTTGTTGTTGTTGTTATGGTCAGTATATCATTATTAATGTTAATATGATTGCTGAATCAAGAGGAAATTTCAAAAGAATCGAAATTATTGCCGCTAACTTGTGATTTGTTAAGTCACCCAGTCCACCAACAGTGACCACAGAAGTGGGCCAGACAAATCGATGGACTTGGAACTGAGTGCAAGAAAAAAATTAAGTAAATAAAAGAATAGTCCGAAAATAATAGAAAAGTACCGGAAAAAATAGAAAACAATAAACAAAGAGAAAAAATAGACGTAGAAGAAACATGAAATAAATAACAAGCCCCAAATATCACTCGATTTAGCATTTACAATTTTTGGAAGAAAGAAAACCAAAAATGAAGTAATTCAGCTCTGAAGAGTTTGACTTCTTAAAACCGGTTTTATTGGTCGTTAATAATTTCTTTCCTTTTAAATTTGTTTTTAATTTTTGGCGCTTTAGAATTTCGAACTCTGAAGACGCGGCAGAAAGAGAATCGGTGGTGGTCTACTGATTAGTCATGCATGAAGAAGTGCTTTTTTTAGATTGTACACGAAGCAAAGCAGAATCAAAGAGAGCAAAAATTTCGAATAAGTTGAAAAATTACAAGAGCGAGTTCGTGTCTTAAGTCTTTCGTTTTGAACATTTGTTAAAAGCATTTCCATTGGAAAAATACTCTTAATAACTACAGTTTTTACATCAATTGTGAAGGTTTGAAGGCCATTTGGGTTTACGTTTTTGCAATAACAGTCACGCAAAACGTGTAAAAAATAACCTCAAAATACAAAGCTTGTGGCTAAAGTTCTTAACTAAATTTTTATTCTACTTCTCTTTGATAATTATACCGTATACTATAATCGCGATCTAGTATTAATTTTAATAGTTCATTTCACGGTATACGCGATGCCTTTTGACTTAAATGGATTGCTTAATTTAAATTCTTTTGAGTTTATGAAGAAGATGAGCGAAGTCTTTGTAATAACTCCTTTCATGGCATTCTTCTTCGGCTTTTTGGTCATTTTGACGAAAAACCAGCGAAGATGTCAGTACTAAACTTGAAACTCCTTTCAGCGAAGTAATTAATTCAAGTTGCTTTGTACTAAACTTGAAACTCCTTTCAGCGAAGTAATTAATTCAAGTTGCTTTGTTTACCAAACCGCTACACTTACGCAAAATGATGGCTTCTCTTGACTCATGACCTTCTCCAAGAACAACATAAATGATTGTTGTTGTTGCATGTTGCAATGCTGACACACTTTTCAACGACATGATTGTGTGGCGAGATTCCAAGAAGACGCTGCCAAAGTAGAACGGAAAAAGAGGCGCTCCACAAAGAGTTCTTTTAATGGCTTTGACGTCAGTTTATTAGACTTGAAGAAACGAATGGAAAATAAAAGCGAATAATAAACAATACAAACAAAAGCAAATCAAGTGAAACATCGCTTCTGTGCCACTGGGGGAGACAATCAGCTGCCAGAGAAGTCCCACAAAGCCAAAAGCAAGGCAGAGATCAGCAATCAAGAAGTTCGATGCTCTGGCATCTTGACTCAATAACTTAAATGAAAAACACAAACAAAGAAACCGGGAAACAGAGAAAGACAAAGTGTCAATAAAAACAGAAAGAAAGCCAACAATAACACTGAATTGGTATTGATATTGACAACAACTTTCCTGCTGAGGCCAACCTTGGAACCACAGAAACTAAAATTTGTCCCAATTTTCTACAGTTTTTTGTGCTTCCGAATTATGTCTTCGAGAACGTCTTCAAATAAAAAGCGAAAAAGAAATCTAGAAAGTCTGCAGTTTGACAAGATAATCACCACCCATTAAAAATACAGCATTTTTTTGGTTCCTACTAATTTTCTCAGTCATGTCATTTAATTATAAATCAGTGAGTTATTTCATTCCTACTGCTTGTGTTTTTTCAACGATGGCATTTCTGAGCTTTTTGGAAGATCAGTTTTAATCGCCGCACAGTTTTCATGTTTCTATGGCTGCATTCCAAGATTGCATTCGGGGTTTCCAAGAGTCAAGAAAGAGTCAAGCTGAGTTGTGTTAAGTTGCGTTTAGTTTATTATGCAGGGCACGACATATCGTGTTGTGCTTTTGTGATGAAATGAAAGTTTGTCACTTTGTCAGGGCGCCGGCCGTCTCTCTGTTTACTGCGCCGAGCTGGCAGAAGTGCTGAGAAACGTTTGGATTGTATTGAGGACAAAACTAGGTCAGAACAGGTGGAAAGCGCATTCAGTTACTCGCCCAGGCACAAGTTTTATATAATTTCGGCTCTTCTTTTAATAAATTGAAAAATAGAAACTTTAATATTTTTAGGAACTTTAAAGCTCTTTCGAATAATTTTTGTATGCATACTAAACGACCATAGAATGAGAATTTAAGTCAAGTTAAACACAAATAAAAGTGTTTTACGAAAACTAATTTGCTATAGGAAAAAATCTTTAAGAAAGGATCACCATATAAAATAAATGAAAGAAAGGACAAAGAAGTATCAACTTCATAAAGTCTCCGATTCTACCTTGCATAATCTTGCAAAACGTACAACAAAAACCTTTGACATGATTTGAATACGTTATTTTTTATTGTCTTTAGTCGACTTTAAAGCCAAAGAGTCACTTTACTTGTAATGAAAAATATTTATAAGAAACAACGACCTCAAAATGGGTTGCTTCATGAATTACAATCTATATTATCTATATTCGGGGAAAGAATATAGGAAATATATATATTCGAGGAAGAAATGTCATCATTGGACAGCGGAATTGTTAGATCACTATATTTAAAAGACTACTAAAAAGAATAAAGAAAAAGATAAGATATGATAAAGTATTAAACACTTGATTGATGTTGAACAAAATATTGGTGTCACCCTTTACAGAAAGTGTTACAAAGTGCTACAACATAAACAAAAACATAACAAAGAGGAACCCAGAAAACAATTTGTAAGGAAAGACTTTTTTGCTTTTGAAAATCAAAGTAAAAGCAACACATAATTTAAAGAACAGTTAAGGTCACTGGAAAGAAGAAGTCACTTCTCTGTATTGTGACATTAGATAAGATCAGAAAGCGAAAAAGATGAGTGTAAACACTGAAGTCAGTTAAACATTCAAACTTATTTAAATTAACAACATCTTGAAATTATTTATTTATTAAGATGTAAACAATTTTTAAATAATAATTATGTGAAAAACAACAATGGACCCACCAACAACAACAACACCAACAACTTGTCATTCACCTCTGCGAGTACTTCTCATAAATATTTATGAATCAGCATTAATTTATTTCTTTCCCGCATCTCCCCCATCTTGTTACGAAAAATTTTATTATAATTTAAATTTTTTCAGACAGATTGCAACGCAACGCAAAATTAGACAATGAAACATTTCATTAGCCAAGCTTTCTTTCTTTGTATTTGATATTCCATTGTTGCTTCGATGTCATTTGGTGCAACAGCATCTGCTTGTTGTTTTCATTTTATTTTCGCCCAACGCTTTTGTCGCTCATTTCAGAAACGAAATTTCGTGTGAAAGAAACTTTCTAGGGATCTGTGAGTTCCTAAAGATTTTAAGATGCTTATCACTTTGAGAATTATTTGAACAACCACTTTTACCCGCGATCCCTTAAAGCGGAAATGTTCAACCAACTTCCGTTAGAAAGTTTCGAAAGCTAAACGTTGTTTATGGCTATAATAAATCTAAAAACCCGAGAAATTATAACAAAAGACAAAGTTTGGATTCGAAAATATTTCTTCTTTTTTTAAATATTTATTTTCGATTCTGTTGCTTACTTTACATCAACATCAGTTACTTTATCAGCAACATATAATCACCATTTCTTTATTTCGTCCGTAAGTTTTGATTGCTACGAATCCAGGAAACAAACAGTTCCTTGAATGGAACTAAGAAACCCCAAGCACGACCTACGCAGTCATTTAGCACATTTACAAAGGCTATAAAAAAGTATGAAAGAAGAAAAACAGCAACAATTAACAGATGAAGCCGTACATGCGACTTAATAGATGCTGACAACAGGTAACACAAGAGTAACTCCAACCGAATAGCTGAATGGATGGTTGCCATCGATACCGTGGCGAGGCGAGACGACATCGTAACGTCAACTGGAAGGCCTGGTAGCGGGTCTCCTCCTTCCTTCCTCCCCTTCCTCCCTTCCAGAGTAGAACAGCGACCAAAGAAAACGGAACCCAAACCGAAACACGGACCATTGACAAGAGAAGGCTTCAATTCGGTGACGCAGTGCTGAATGACTGATTGACTGACTGACTGAATAAATGTCCAAATAGTCAGTTAAACCGACTGTCTGTGTGGCTGTCTGTCTCGCTGTCTGCCTGTTGTTGTTGGATTCTGTGTAATTTGAAAAGCGACTGCAAATGCAGCAAACTTGTTTCCGTTGACTGCAAACTAGTTTAAAGCAACTCAGTACAATTTACGTCACGAACCTTCTATAGAGTTGCTCCACAAACACAACCACATCCATGGATGCAAATTGAAGCCAACCACTTCACACTTGGCCACGTTCGCACCGAACGGGTTGACCTTTAGGCCGCCACTTGAATTACTTACCCGGAGTGTTGCGAGTGAGCGATACGCTTGGCTAAGATTTGCAAAAACAAAAGCTGCACTTTTTTAATATTTTCAATTTATTTTATCCTTTTTCACAACAACAATAATAACAACGGACGACGTTTGAATGACTCTTCAAAGATATTTTTGCATTTTTGCAAAGTACATAATACGTTTTTCAATGAATTCATGAGCCGTAGAACAGCAACCAAAAAATTCACCCCGTCGCAACAACAAATAAATTCAACGCCAGTATTTCCACTTACTATATGTTGCTTTTATGTTCCAATGTGTATGTGTATGTGTATGTATGTATGTGGCTATGTAGTTGATAGTGTGAATGTGGATGTGTGTGTGTGTGTGTGTGCCTTTAATCATATTATAACTTGTAGACCAAAGTACAATTTTAACCACACTAACAACTGCAACCGTCTCTGAGAACTGTGCCAATTTTGCTCAAAGTTTCTCACAGAAACCGATCGCCCGCTCACGCTTGTGTACTTCATACCAACAACTAGCAGCCAAAAGTGACCGGCCGACGGCAGTCCGTGTAGCTTGATTTCGGAATATATTCTTGGGAAATTTCGTTTAATTTCATTAAATTGCGGCTTTAAAGTTGTTCTCTGCATCATGGACTGTATTTAGTTTAAATTTTGAGAAAAGTGTTTGCAATACTAACGGCTAACTTCAGATTTATTAACCTGTCTAAACTTATCTGCGAACGTGAGAAAACTCTACACGTTTTAGCGAAGGCTAGCATTACAAATTCTGATGATTTTTAAGCGGGGTTTTAAGAAACTACTGTTAATTAAATTGTCCAGCGAAACAGCGTAACAGTTCTTTGAAGTTAATTCTTCAAATGGTTATTTTTTTTCTAAACTCGACTTGTAATCCTAACTTCAGTTTTCGTCCTCTGATTTCTGTAATAAATCCCCCTGTTTTTGTTTAAATCGCTGTTCGTTTCAGAAGCATTTTCAAAATCATGTTTATATGTATATCAATCGAAGTAGGGCGAGATTAACTCATCTGCTATATTTTCGCCTTTTGTTTTATATTAATTATATTTATCTTGTCTTTTTTTGATTTTTGTATTTCTGTTAAAAATTATTATCTACGCGTCTAAAATCAGAACTACAAAAGATCAGAATTATTCTGCATTGCTTAATAATAATATTTCAAGATGTTCGGGCTACTTTGGACCGGTTGATGGTGCTCTGAGCTGTGCGAAGCGTCTAACGGTGTGCGAATTTAAGTCCGTTCGTCTCGGGTTTGAAAGCGAAAATCGTTAAATTGTGTCTCTTGTTGTTGTTGTTGTTGTTGTTGGTGAGGTTTATAGATGTTGCTGTTGCTGACCAGTTTTTATTTTAATTGCTCTGGTGATCAAAAATGGAAAGTTGTTTCTGCGAACTTGTATCACTGCAAATTTGCATTTTTCATCAAAATATTTTAGCTCTAAATTATAAATGTAATAAAAATAAATAGAAATAAAAATTATATAAGAAATGGAAAAATTTCTAATATTTCTTGTTCATAAATCATTTTTTTGCATCATGTTTTTCATCAACTTCTTCATTGCGGTCAATTAGGAAAAATTGTGTCTCCGCTTTTATAATTATACTTTGTTTCAGTTCGTAATATTTATTCAGTTTCCAGTTTTTACACATGTGTGTATTATTTAAAATAGGTTTCATGTTAATGAACTCTATTTTTTATTAGAAGACATCTTGGATGCTTTTTTTTACCAGAAAACTCACTACTCTACGACAGAGTATTCGAATCAGTAAGTAAACATGTTGTAATCAGGTAAATCATCCAATATTTTCAATTTGAAACCTTAAACTTGATACATCTCGGAAGATTTGGCTTAAGATTTAATCTGAGATGAATTTTAAAATAATTTTCATACACTTTTTTTTTCTGCTTAGATTTCTGTTACTATAATCGAAATATTGATAGCTTTAGATATCGCTATTCGTAAATACGCAATATTTTAAGCCTTTAAGAACCACACCCTGTACAAAAGATATTATAATTAATTGCATTTTATATTTGTATCTTTTTGATTTCTTATGAATTCCTGTTTTCATTTCGTTTTTTTTAATTAACATCTTTTTTCTCACGAAGCAGACGCAAATCGACGGTAATAAATAATGTTAAAATTGAACACGTTTTAAGATCTGACAAGATCGTGACTGAGACACATGGAAAATTATACAAACTGGTCCAAATACTCGTATACTTCAAATTTTTATTTTCGTCGAGCTCAAGTTCAATGAAGCTTCCCTAAAAATCACACGGACGCGGGACTCTAAACTAAAAGCATCTACAAATAAGAGTATCATGTACAACTGTATATCTAGCTACAAATATGTCCGTCTGTCTTCGGATATTCCTTTGAACAAACTCAAGGAAGTACCCGTAGTAGAAGGTTTGAAGTTGTTTAATTATTTTCAATGGTTTTCCATTTTATTATTAAGAATTCTCTGTTTTAATTCAGAAACTCTGAAGAGATAGAATTAAGAGTGTGCGGAGGTTAACAGAAAGCTTAGTATTCAATTATTAGTTAGTCGTTACTATTATTAGTTACTATAGAAAGCGGATGAACTGCATGCAACTAATAAGGATATAATACAATAATATGTCCTGGAAAATGATGTGATCGTTGTTTAAATAATATCAAACAATTCAGAGCTTAGTTCAACCACTTCATAAGAATCTTAAGTATGACTTAACTTAAAAACTTTAAGAGAGAATACATGAATTAATACAAAAATGTTCAAACAGAACAACAACCTTGGCAACTTCGTAACCAAACACGGCAAAATGGAGCCTGGCAGCCTCATTAAACCAAAAAAGTGACCGCAAAAAACGATTAACAATAGAAACAAGTAACAACTGAAAAGCTACAATCTTTGAGGGGGAAAAAATCACTTTTATAAACAATCAAATCTTTGATTTCAACGACAATCAACATAATTTTCAACACTCAATCAACATCGATTTAGAGTTGATTGTTGTTTGCTATTTTTATCCAATTTTTGTAGATTTTTTGTTTTTTATTTCTTTATTTTTTCGTGTTTGTTTCTCGTTTTACTTTAATTTCAAGTTTTCCCATTTCAGCTTTAGTATTATTTAAACACTTATTTATGGAGTTTAAGTTTATAAAAGGTACTTGTTCAAATATAGTATTTTTTAATCTGATTTTTACCTCGTTTTTGTTGGCTTTAGACTCACCTTGGCCACAAGCAGCTGACACGAGACACAGCGAAGCGGTCAAAAGTCTTAACGTTGGCAACATGTTCATTTCTCGTTTTTTCGTTTTCTTTATAGTTGTAGAGGTTGCACACAAAATGATGTATGATTGGCGTTGTATAAGTTGTTGTTGTTCTTCAGACTGTTGTTGGTGTTGTTATTTCTGCGCTGGTTTTGCACAAATTTCACCAGCATCCACCGCGAAAACAACAAATTTTTCCACTTTAAGTTAAAAAGAGTTGCCTAACTTAACTGAAATAAATAAAATAAAGTTGCATCTTCGGGATAACGTTGTTTGCTACGTGCATAAACTTTATAAATGTTTGTGGTTGCTTCTGCTGCTGCCGATGCTGAGGTTGCTGATGCTGCTTAGTATGCAATTTCGTTTGTCTCTTTGTATTCTGCGTTGTTGTTGCCTGTGAATTTTTCCATTGAAAAACTCAATTATTTTATATTTTAAAAAACACTGCTGTTATCTTGTTGTTGTTATTGTTGCTGTAGTTGGCGCTGCTTTCGATTGCAGCCGATGCTGTTGAAGAATTTTACACGCTTTTCTGCAATTTTGTGTAGTTTTTGCTGCAAGTTTTTTTAGTTTTCAGTTGCTGCTCAAGCATTTCCAACACTGATTGTTTTCTTAATCATTACTTTTGCACACGATACGGTTTTTTGTTTAATAGATGAGAAAAATATAACTGGAAGCTTTTCACACTTGGCACTCGGTTTTCTCACGCGTTCTTTAAAAATTACTGACTCGCACACTAAAAATCGCTGTTTAAATTAACCAGAAATTATTGCAATGGAAATCGAATTGGAAATTCAAGAAAATACTTGTACTTGTACTTTTATTATTATTAACTTAATACGTTTGTTTTCATGGTAATTATTTTAGTATTTTTTCATAGTTCATAATTTTATTTTCAGTGAGATTGAAGTTTGCATACATTTGTAGATATTTATATTTTTTTAACGCAAACTTTCATTCACTTTATGCTTATTTTTTAATGTTGGAAGAGAGAAAAGTCTTGTAGAAACCAAGTTTGGTTCTTAAGTCTTTTGTTTTCGCATGCACAACAATTATATTATACATAAATGTATATTGTATTTCTATAAAAATATAATTTACTGGAATCTGTATCAAACTCGTTTACAATCTAAATTGTTAATTCACTAAAATACTTTTTCCAAACGGAATAACTTAATCATTATAAAAAGTGGCTTTCTTTCTTACTTGACAACCTTGAAAAATTCACTGTTATTTTAGCAATCAAGTTGTGCATTATTATCTCAAGTCTTATTAAGTGCAAAATAATTACTGCTAATTGTATCTTCATGTACGAGTATTAACACTTTTTATTACTGTGTGTTGCTTTATTACAGAACAACTTAACAAATTATTAAAAAAGAAAATAATATGTAGTTCAATTGCACACAGAATGATTATTTTGGAATATATTAAATGTTAATATAAGTATTAGTTAAGAATAAATGAGTAGAAAACAATTCAGCGAGTTTGTGTCTTAAGTCTTGTGTTTTTGAAAACATTTATTATAAAAAGAAAGAATGAGCAAAAGATCCTGCTAAGAAGACGGTTATTCGTTGAATTGTGTCGCTGTCCTAACCTCCCCCCCCCCCCCCCCCCTCTCCGCCCACTCACATTTGACTCCTCCTCTCTCAGAAACAAGTTTGCCGCTTAAGTCTTTCATTTGTGTAGTCTACACGTTTAACATTAGAAGTGAAATAAAAGAGTTAATAATAAATAAAAACCACAGAATTTGTCCATTATAACTGTTCATCGACTGCAGCTGCACGCGATAAAAAAAACCAGAGCCACACAAGCATCAGACGGCTACGAGCACTTTTAACGCCCCAACACTTTGTTGTTCCTACACTCAGTGCTTTTGATCAGTTCACTTTTTATTTTATTTTTCTTGTGCAAAAATTCAATTAACGCTAATTTTTTCGGCTTCATTTAATTTAAAATGCAGATTGCAAGCTAATAAAATGCTATAATTTTTGTTCAAGGAACCAGAAAAGTAAACGAAATAAAAAACAAAAACAAAAGGAAAACATGAATGCAACAAAAATTATAAAAACCAGCTTGCAAAATGCAAATAAAATTCACTCACACACACACACACACCACGAAAAAAAGCTTTTCAAAATCCTTTCTCTTTGCCGTTGCTGTTTTTCTTGATTCACATTCGACGGTTTAAACAATTATACATGTTTTGCTATGCAATTCAATTTGTTGCAAACTAAACACGAGCAATTGTCAGCAGCTGACCTCACTTTGAATATCTATACGCTTATTAATTAATTATTTCACTCGAGAACTTTAGCGAAAACATTCACTCGACGGCGACGACAAGCAGCGGATGGAATACATACTTCAAATGCCAACTAAAATACGGACGAAAACCTTCCGGCGCGCCTGCACGTCAGCTCAGAATGAAAGTCGGCTCGGAACTGGTTTCGCTTTGGTTGCGCATGCCACGCTGGAGGAGCTGCTGTTGATGCTCCTTCTGGTTGGCCGCAGCTGCGCAATCGTTATCGCCGTCCAGTTGACTTGAACCTGTTTTGTTTTTGTAAGCTTTACTTCTCTCTTCTCTTCTCTTCTCTTCTCTCTCGTGGAAAAGCTTTTCCAAGTTTGTAGACTTGGTCAGTGTCGCCTGGCCAAATGTCGTAGTTGTTGTTGTTTCTTATATGGTCTTATTATGTAGAGTCACTCAGTCTGTCTCTAAAATGATTGCCAATTCGCTGTGCTGCAGAGTTGCCATTTTCGATACTTAGTCATGTGGTTGGGATAACAATGTACTTTTATCAGTTTTTGTTATCTTAATTAATCAATTTAAGCACGATTTAATTTAACTATTAAATGCAAAATAAAACAAGTCGATCATCGCCAATGATTTTCATCAATGAGTTGTTTTCATTCCTGGATCAGGAGATGTGAATGAACCAAGTGTGGCTTCTTATTTCATACCACAACAAGTTTAATAAGCATTAAAACAGCACCCCACAATATCGATGATGATAAACCGAAGACCATCCATGAAACCAGCCATCCTCTTCACATTCGTTTGCTCTCTTAACCAGTACAAGAAAAAAAAGCAAAAAGAAACCAGAGCAGTTCACACGAATATAGGTCACTCATGCCATTCTGCGCCAGCCGGGGCACAGAGATTGAACGCCGCTGAAGAAGAAGGGGTATAAATATCTAAACACTAACCTAACTCAAGGCTCCAATCTGTAGAGTGTACCATAGTGTACCGAACAGAACTTCTCCCCACTCTTTGCAGATACCTCGGAGTCAGCACTGGACACCAATAAAGAATCATATTGATGGAGATGAAAAAAGGCGAATAAAGCTGCAGCAACTGAACGTTTTTTCGCCACAGCGGAACTTTGAGATAAGAAAAGCTTCGGTATGGAAAGCTTTTTGTAGACTTCGGCTAAGTTCGAAAGCGAACAGATTAAAGTTCTTCCATTTGTATGTAACTCGTACTTTACGATGATTTCCCAGTTTTTTTTTCATTTCAAGATTTTAAAATTCTGTCTTTTCTCGTTATGTAGTCAAAATTTAGTAGTTTTTTTATAAGAATCGCTTGGACACGTTTTTGTATTTTTATAGAAAATCATTTCGGATTTCAGATTTCGGTCATCGAATTCAGAATTGGGATTTTCTAAGGTTTCAGCTGTAGATTATGTCAGATCCCACATACCAACCCATTATTACGCAACTGACCCAAGGGTTCCGAGCTCCGCCGTACCAAAATTACGCGGAGGACTACGAGTGGGTCAAGTATGCGGCGCTGTATTTGCTCGGCGTCCAGGTGCTGGAACAGCTGGAGCTGGTGTCCCTCTCCGACACGACGGCCTACGGCCCTGCCATCCCCGTTGAGAAGTGCTACGGGGGTAAAGTAGTGCGCGACCACACCCTGTTCAGCTGGACCTTGAAGGACTTCCTGGACCGGCGCCACCAGACGATGACGTGGATGACCGCGCTGGAGAAAAGCATCACGCCGAAATGCTTGGAAGAACAGAAGAACGCCGCCGACTTCAAGCAGTTGAAAGTGTTTGTGAAGCTTGTTTTCCAGTGCTACCTGCAGCATGTGGACGACTCTGACTTCAACCTGATTTCGTTCTTCACGTAAGCGACAGAGTGACGCACAGTCAATTAGTAGCTTGCTGACACCCGGTACTCTTTTCATGCCACGCCTCCAGCAAATGCAACGCCTCCACCAACATACACCGCAAGCTGGAGATGGGTCTCAAGAGGAACCGGATAGCAGAGAAGAAAGCCTCCTACTTTGGATATGCACTGATGTTCCTATGGTACTTGACACACAAAACCACGCTGACAGACCACAGTTCAATGGAACAATTCTTGGAAATCAACAGTGAGTGATGACGGCGAATTGGAAGGCGGCGAGGGGGTGAGGAGTGAGACGACTTCTAATGGCTCTCTTCTAGTGTTGTACACGATTTCGAACCACTATCTACTGCAGTTCAACGAGGCGACCATTGATGCCGAAGAGATCGAAATGACGCGCACGTTGGACGAGATCTCCGAAGAGGTCGAGCACTACAAGGCGAAGACGGCCACCGATCAGTTCTGCAGCGTCAGCGTCATGGACATATACACCATCGAAGTGGAGGTGAGGAAGTGCGACCGCTCCGAGTGTCCGAGTGTGTTGTAGTCGGGGTCTGTGTATTCCAGGAACTCAAGACTCGCATCACTGCCATGGAAAAGGACTACGACGACAAAATGGAAGAGCTGGAGGGGAAGGCAAACTACATCAGGATGTTCATTGAAAGGGACCGTGTCCTCCGTCAGTACTACGAGGATCATCTGGCCTTCTTCGCCGAGGAGATGGAGAATATGCACCATCGCATGAGCATGCGCGCTAAAAGGAAAGAAGAAGACGCAGCTAACGAGGTATGACGTCAGAGAATCGGGTGTTTGACAGATCATTGAGCCATTGGTCCATGGTCATGTCTGGTGCACAGATAAAACAGTGAAGAAAGACATCAGATGCAGTTGCTTAGGGACAAGGATCGTTTTGGAACATGGAACTAAATCAGTTCATTGCATCTCATTATTTTTAGCATTTTTTCAGGTCTAATTTTCGATTCGATTTCTAAATTCGATTTCTTATTCTTTGATTTTTCATTTTCCCCTTATTTTGCAATTTTAAATTGTTTGCTTTCCATTTCAGGCTGCTGCTCTGGAAGCGCAAAATAAAAAGAAAAAGAAGAAGAAAGGGAAAAAAACAACTTCACGTCAAAAGAAAAGAGGAAAAACCACTTAAATTAATAATAAAAAATAAATTCATAAAATTAATTTAAGCAAACCTTAAAAAAGCAAATCAAAGTTTTTCGTTTTCTTTCCTATTTATTCCGTAGTATTTTTCCACAAGAGTGCACGAACGAAGCTTTCGTGCTTCCTCACCAAAAATGTATCAACTCAAGAGCGTTTTTCACCACCGACACTCTTCGACATGGAACTGCCAGAGATTCGCAAGCGTTGTTCCTCGTACACGCATAAATTCAAGTTCTTGTATTTAAATACAAATTTTTTTTCATCCTAAAAATAAGTTAAAAATAAACAAAAAATTTATTAATTAAGAACGAAACAACATCAATTAATAAATTAAAATAAAACTATTAAAACAAGGAATTCTTTTCAGAATTAATTCAAATTCTTAGTACAAATTTTAGAATTTATACTTTAAATAATTGAAGCTTTACAATTGAAGGTTAAATGAACCTTGTTTTTTGCATGTGAAATAAAGTTGAAATAATATTCAACACAAAGTATTTGATATCATAAGAAAATTGTTCAATATATTCAATTATTTGATTTAGGTCTCATAATTTATATTATTTTTTTTTTTCATTTACAATTAATCCTTTACCATTGTTGAAAAATATAGAATTTAATACAATTTTGCAATAATTTGAATTAATAAACAATGAAACAGTTCCAAATACTCGCCACTTTTGATTAATGCGATTTTCCGAATGATTTTTTCTCAGTGTATTTTGCACAACGCTTTCACCTGGCTCTCAGATTAACTGCTCTCTCCCTGCATTTGTATTTCCCATCTCTCTCGCACTCTCTCACTCTCTCTTTTCGCTCTCTGCCGAGATGAAGCTTTGCCCGATCGAACCGAATTCTACTCCACACGGCAAAAACGCGCACCTTCGAGCGCTCAGTTTACAACAGCAATTCGAAGTGCGCGCACGTCGTCGCAGCGATCAGCAACGCAACGGATTCGATTCCTGAACTATGTGCATAAATACGTGTGTAGATCGCAGCAAAGGTACACAAGTGAAAAAAGACAACAACAATAAACCAACCTAAAGAAATAAACAAAGAAAACAAACGTGCAACGCTTTAATGTCGCGTGTTTCGCATGGAACACTGCGCGGTGCTGGATCTGTATACGGAAAAGTGAGTGTGTGTGTGTGTGTGTGTTGGAAAAATCTAGATACTATCATAGTAAGAATCTAGATAAATTTGTTGTGAAACATTTCTGAAGCACAAGAATAACTTCAAGCTTAGAAGTTGAAAAACTCCGACAGAAAACTCAGAAAATTATTCAAAAATACTCTTGGAACATGAAAAAGGAAAACATTTGAAATTCCGGAAAAACATACGCTCCAAGTTTTATATTTTGGTATATATTTTAACCACTTGGTAACTAACACAGACGAAAAATTTTCACAGACGCAACAATTTTGTGGTAACGTTTCCAGTGTCCATTTTGGTCGAATTCTATTCGATTGGATTCGTCAATATTTTACCCAAAATATTCTACTTTTTGCTTATTTACTCAGGTTGCTCGAACTGAAACTCAGGTGGCCAAAAAATGTAGTTAGTTTAACCCATTTCATATTTTGTTGCTGACGATTACAAACCTCAGTTGCACCCAAGTGTTGCCAACTGCGTACTTCTGCAGTTTGAAACTCTGCAGCGAGCGTTAAGTAAGAATTGCCAACAGCAACAATTGGTGGTGAAAATGTTGCCGACGCCGCCGCAGCTGCTGCTGCTGCTGTCCAACTTAATTAACAACTAATTTGCGGTGAAACTACTGCGTCCATGACACCAGCGTGAGCAACAATAACAACAACAACAGGAACTGGAGTGCAACTCAAGCTGTTGCTTGCCTGCGGTCGGAGCTCGAATTACCCATGTACCACTACCGCCAGATATCGGCATCCAAGACTCGGCTCGGCATCCAGCGAACATCATAATTAATGCTGCGAGCTTTGAGCCGAGTAAAACTCTCCTTTGTTAGGATTTTATTGTCAGTTTCAGTTTTTATTGTTCCTGGAGGCTTGCGTAAAATGTTACCCCCCCCCCCCCCCCTCCCCCCGCCATTAATTTCCCGTCGTCGTGCAGTGCCACAGGTTGTCTTTTCTGCTTCATGCAACGCGGTGGGAAAAGATACTTCCAGATACTTTCCAGCCATGCCATCTTGTTTGCAGATACACACTCCTAGATAGAATGCTTCACTGACTGCACTCTTCAGATTGAGTCCCTCCACGTCGTGTTGCCCCTTCATCCAGTGTATTTTTTACCCTATGCTGATCGAACTGATGGGCGCCAAACAAAAACTTAAGAAAACAGAAGACGGAGCGTCTTGTAAGCGAGTTCTTCTTGGTGTATTTCTCGTTGTTGTTGTTATTGTTGTTGTTATTATTATGCTTGCTATTGTGGTTGCTTTTAGTCGTCGTTTTATTCCTCAATTTTCTTTATTCCGGTTTCGTCACTCGGTTTATTATTATGTTTTAGAGGCAAAGTTTTCCCGGCCTGGCTTTTTTTACATAAACAAACATTTTACAGTGGAACACATACTATTTTCCATAGGATCCTTTATGTATTTGTATAGGTTACAAGTTACTTGCTAAGCTAATATTCGAAACTTGAGAATAGAGTATAAAAATGTATGAGTTACTAATGGAGAGTACTTAAATACACTTTTATAATTATACGTGGGTTGCATGGTAAGTGCTTGTGTACCAACATGCATTATCTGCAATCTTATATATCTCTTAGTCTTATTTCTTTAATCAATCTCTCTAAGTTATAGCTAGCATTCATCTTGCAAAATAGATTTAAGTGATCTGAACATTTAAATATATGATACATACGCGTGTATAAATATTGAGAGAGTGCAGGTGATAATATTGTAGTATTGCAGATAGTAATTGCTTCAGTTTTAGAAACATTACCATTCAACTATATACACAACAGAGAACTGAATATAATCGTTCCTATCTGCGCAACGAATAGCGAATACATATTCGTGACGTAAAGACGCATTCGTATTCGTAAACTTAGTGCACGAACCTGATTCGCAGTTGTTCTAAAACGAACAACGAAAATAATCGCCACGAAGATCGAATCAACAAAACAGTCGCTAAAAGGCTCGAGTTTTCGAGCTTTGATCGTTTAATTCAAAGATTACGAATACGAACTCGCACGGCATTCGTATTTTAGCAATTGATTCGAAACTTCGTTTTTTGTATTCGTTGCAGTTCTCTGACATTTACAAAGAATTCATTGAAAAGTAGGATAGTATGAATACGTTGCGATTTCGTTAAGACTTTTAGCGGCTGTACAAATATCGGAATTGAAAAGGAAGTCAAATTTTGCAGAGCAATAATAATGTATTAATTATTTCAACTGAGGCTTACAGAAAACAAACAAGTTTTATTGCCTGTTGTTCAATTTTAATTCACCAATTAAATTGTGAAAACTAGCTTGAAGCACTTAATAAATAATTTTGAAATTACTTATATTATATTTTTTGTTTGTTTTTTGTGTTAGTTTTACTTAATTGCATTAACTTTCCTTTCTGCCGCATGGTGACCGAGTAATGTTTCGTTTAACGTACAAAACAACTCATTGTTTGCAGCTGCTGAAATGAGGGAACGAGTGCAACGTGTTTACCTGACAATGAAAACCAATTTTTTAGTAACACAAGTTAAGCTTTTTTAACGAACGCTGAACAATAGAACAATGAAAACAGCAACAACAAAAACACAGGAAATAAGCGTCACAAGCACGGAAAATTGCTAAGTTATAAGTGAAGAGTGAAAACACGACCGCAACTCAACAGCGCACCGTGGATTGAATTACCAAAAGTACGAAATACTGAAATACTTACAGATCTCTAATTAATGAACACTTTTGAACTCATGACTCGTATCAAGTGCTTGAAGCGTTTGTTTGGTTTATGGTATTAACTTTAAATTCTTTTAAACTTTTTAAATTAGCGTTTATTATTCCTGAGTCTTTATGAATCAAGTTAAGCATTTGCGAGCCATTTAGAATTACGTTAAACTTTACTGAGTCCTTTCAAAAGTACGGTATAACATTCTTTAATTTGTTCTCAACTCGTGATTTTAATTAAGATTTGAATCCTCTTCTATTCAATGAATGAACTCAATGATCACATTCTGTATTTCGTACCCAAGAAAAAACTTTAAAAAAAATCGTACTGAAATTGTTATTAATGTCAAATTCATACAATTTATTTCTATCAAAAATTTTTCAAACTTTTCTTTGTATAGATCATTCAATTCTTCGACTAATAAATATAAAATATTAAATCTTATATTTTTTATAAATTATTCCCAAGAATCGATTATAATAACCAAGTTCCAAATTATTGTTCCTGAAACAACTTGTACAACTAAAAGTCGAGACGAAAGAGACACAGGACTCGGTTTGAAGGTAAGAAAAGCAGTTTAATTCGGAAAATGTTCCTCAAACGCTGGAAAAAATTACAGAAAACTGAAAAATATCAGAAAAATCGAGAACTGAAATGCAATTTAGTCCTTAAAAGTGAAACTTTACAGTCGACAATAAAAAGGACATATGTACATACATACATAAATATGTATATAGAAACCTCTATGTATGTATATAGCTTATAAACATATTTTCCATGCATGTATAGAAATCCAAAATACTTCCGAAGATCTATTTTATGGTTAAAAAATCGTTAGCGATTAATCTTTAGCGAATTTACATGGACACGTCTAAGTCAACTACGTTTAGGGGCTTCTATCTGGCCCACTGTACTTATAGCAATGAGTGATGATGCGACTTGAGTGATGTGAGAAGTGAGGTATAATTATGAAACCCAGAGGAAATATCATCTTAGCACTTCTGTGGTGCGAATCTGCGGGGTTTGCAACAAACGGCTGACCGCATTTTTCTAAGCTTGCAAAAGTGTTTATTTAATCTTAACGACTGAAATCGACCTGCATATAAAATATTTTGGAAATGATTAGCAGCGTTTCCCTTCTTCTTAGAATTAAATATTTGAAGTATTTTTGCGTTTAATCGTGGCTTTAAAACCATATTTGGGGGCAACATTTTCTAGATATAAACACAATTATTGCCCACACGCAAACTTGTCTTGTCTTTTCTCAGCGAAACATTTTCTGCGAATGCGTGTAGAGTTGTTAGATTAATTATGAAGCAGAAATTGTTTCGGTTGCGGTTGCAATGACCTGGAAACAACCGAGAGAATTACTGTCAAAATGACATTAACTCTTCGGAGGCTCGTTAAAACAGCACAGAAATTAAATGTTTATAAATTTCCATAATTAATGAAAGCATTTTAATACAGTTAAATGATGTAAATCTATTGACATTTTCAATAAATTTTAAATACTTTTCCTAGAACTTTGATCAATTTTAAAACTTCAATAAATTTTAATTAAACTCAAATTTTCAGATTCCAGACAATTTATTGTATTCTATTCTACTTTTTTGCTAATTGATTGGTTGATAACGTTTACATAATATAAAAGTATTTATGTTTACTCATTATAATAATCATTTACATATAATTTATTTACTTGTATTAGTGACAAACAATTAAGTATTTGATACTACATATTTAATTCCTACTTAGATTCGTCTTTTGGCTTTGGCCACTCTGCGGTGCTTCACAACATTATTTTCCGTACAATAGCTCACTATATTGCCATCTCCATTGTCTTCTTCTTCCTCTTCGTCGGTTTCTGATTCCTGCTCAGTCCTCATTTCTATTTTCGATGGATACCTTGGCATTTCCGTCCACTCTTGCTTAGTAAATTCAGATGTTTTCACTAAATCATCCATGTGAACCTTGTACATGATTTCGTCACTTCTTCGCTGCTCCTCATCAATGTCTTGGATTACAACAAACAACACTGTTAGTTGCTCTCAGACTTTTAATAACATACAGCATGAATCCGAAGACTAAAGAGAGTACGAAATGGTCTACTATAGAATCTACAGGATCTTGAGTGTAAGACTTCGTCGAATTATTATATAAGTAGTTATTCATTGTCAGTTGGTACGAATTTCTTTCAGATGAATGTTCTTCATTCCTTTCAATTGTAACACTATTTGAGGAAAAGCTAATAACGTGTCTATTTATCGAAAATTCGAAGTTTGTGAAGGTCTCAAAATCGTCAGATTGAAGTTGAGCAGGCAAAAAATAGCAAACCCTTCAATTAGCGAATATTATCTACCTATACAATGATTAAATCTTGGTTTCTAGAAATGCAATCGCCCCGCCCCAGCCCTCTCTCTCTCTCTCTCTCTCTTTCTCGTTCTTTCGCTACCCTCATAGAAATTTCCCGGAATGTCAGGTATATTAATATTTATAACATAAGATGTATTTAACACCTTCCAAAGAAAAGATCAAAGGATAAAGGAACAGGATAAAGGATCATAGGACAATTTATAAGGCACCGTTAATGCCACAAAAAAGGATGATAATAAAAGGTGATTATGAACAGACCCTGCTCCTGGAACTGAGTGACCTGGAAAGCCATAAAACCAAGCAATGACTTCATCGTTCCTTCATTAAACTGTTTAACAACCACTAAATTATGCTAAAAGCATTTCGGGAGATTCTCACAATTAAACCGAGTTCAATTGAAGTCTTTAAAAAGCCGGTCTGCCGTTCCGTATTCATTTATTTTCTGTCTACCCGTAAACGTCAATTTCAACACCCACCGAAAACTGTTGACGCCGAATTGCTGAATCGGCGCACAACAACAAAGCAAACAAAATACCGTGATGTCAGCTCTCACAGTTTAAAGCGCATAAACTGAAAGCGCTTAACATGGCTAACAAAATCACAACAGAAACAGGTAACTCAAGTTGGCGGTCGCGCCTCCGCTGGCTGACAGCATTAAAGCGATGAATAAATTGCGAATTCCTCAGCGTCAACGAAGCGCAGTGGAGAATTCCTCAGAATTGCAGAATTCAATTGAAATTTAAACAAACAACAACACGAATTTAAGAAATATTTATATAAATACACATAATGTAATAAAATTCGTCTACTGATTCCCATGGATTATTTGTACACGTCTGGCAACCCTGCGTTCCTCCGAAGTCATCAACACTGCAAGAATTTATGCAAATCACGGTTACAATAATAATAAAAATAACCTTTTTAATATTCGAATAAAAAGAAAAGCGGCTGGAATAACAAATGCGTTATGAATGCAAGAGAAAGAACAACAATAATAATAAAAAAGAAAAAAATTTCAAACACATTTCAGGTTAAGAATGACATCACAATAAATACAATAACTAAAAATGAAATAATGAAATGAAAATAAAATAGAGGTCATAAAGAAGAGCAGCGTGGGTGTGGATAGTGGGGCCAGAACGCCCACGATGAACGGATAGAGCACAGATATAGAAAGAAAGCAGAGAAAAAGAAAAAATGTGGCCAACAAAATTCCATGCTTTTAAATAACAAAAGATTTATTAGATTATAAGATTTACGAAATGTAATGATCGAGTTAAAAGCTTGATAAATTAATACAACATCAACGTCTTCGATCCCCTAAAACTTTCAAATAAAAAAATCGATAGGTTCAGTTTAATATACACTCTTAACTATGAAATTAACGCATCGAAGTGAACTGATCAAGCGTGAAACCCTTTCGAAGCTGTCTTCCATTACAACTACTTTCAATACCATCGAATACTAAGTGGATCTCAAGGTAGTTCATACCGCTAAATCCATTAGATCCCAAAAAATAGCAACATGAAAAACTACTCCTTCAGATACTGGCTTACAACATGTGTGAACGTGTCCGCCCCCGCACGTAATGACCTCTCAAGTACGCCTACCATCACTCCAACTTCTCATTCACAATTCCAACCACAGACATCAGACAATATTTGAACACTGTGAAAGTCAGAGCAACGCACACCGCGGCGGGCTGATCTCACTCCACTGGAGTGGGGTCCAGTGTTGCCGATTGGACACATATTTGTGTCCATTTGGATGTGTCCATATAAAGTGTATACTTTTTTCTGGTAGAGGGCACATTCCATTAGTAGCTCCCTATGCATTTATTGTGGTCATAACTTTAAATAGAAAATGTCTCAAGAGATAAATAAACACAGCCATTAGTTCATTGAATACAGTGTGTTTACTCTATTTTTTAATCATGCAGCACCGTCAAGAATTTTTCAGTGAGCTAAAAACAACTGTTATATTTAAACTATGATAACATTCGTTTTAATGTAATGATATTTCCTCAAAGTTCCGCAGAACCGGAATTCAAGAATTCAATACACCCATTTTCAGTTAAATAATAGAGACTAAAATGGCATTGAAAGGCCTTTTAAGTTGTTTTGTTACAATATTTTGTATTATTTTAAATATGCGATTAATTGAAGCACTTGTTTTTGCCAAACTTGATGTTTGTTGTTTACGAAAAACATTAAAAGCAATCATTTTAATGAACAATATTTATGAATAAATCACAGTGACATAAATCACATCGCTCACATTCATTTCTAAATGGACACATTGTTCTCAAGCAGACGACAATTTAATTTTGAGTTGGCGGCAACACTGGTGAGCGCTTTTAGTAGTTGCTCCAACCCGGACGTAATTCGCTATGTTGCTTTCTCAGCGAAAACGTTTGGAGATCCCACAGAAATGGCGACAGCAGCCGAAAGTGTTTTCCACTTCAAAATAAAACAACAACGAGCATCGACACAATCCAGGTTTCCGTAGGCTGTTTCTGTTAATTTGTTGTTGTGCTTGCTGACTTTCCAGCGTTGAGTGGCTCGTCGTCCGCTGACTAGTTTAGCGTATACAATATTTCTTTACCAACTGTTTTAAAGGAAATACATGAAGTGGCGTTTTCACATAAATGGCAAAAAGTATACTGGCTCTGAAGTTGCACAGGCGCAGTCAACGCATCTGGCAACAGCAACGGCGCTGCTGCCGGCCGTGCGATCTGCAGTGAAGTAGAATTCCATGTCAGAAATGATTTTCATTTACGATTGACTTCCGTCATGTCCACCACTTTAGTTGGCTTGGGTGCGTTTCCCTTGGATTCGGCTGTTGTTATTGTTGACTTGATGTTTTTGCTGTCGCTCTTGTCTTTTAATGGCGTTATTGTTGTTGTGTGTGCCGTATTTGGGCGGACATTTATTACTAGTTGGACCTCGTGAAACTGTTGCATCTGGCGGTGTCTTGCGACGGTAAGCGACGCCCACGAAAAGCGGAGAACAAAAGAAATCTTTTCGTCAACTCCGCACTTTGAAGCTCCACACTAAGCTTCCCCACTTCATAGAGAAATTTTTAATAATGCAATACAGAGTTGAGTGGGTTTTGTTTGTTATTTTATCATATACAAGATTCCTTAATCCAATCCGTACTTTTTAAGGTGAACATGAAATGCTCACTAACAATTATTTGTTAGAATTTCATATGAAAGATTAATATATAGTCTCTAATATCTGCCTTGGGATTACGTTCTTAAAGTCAGCTTTTAACTTGATAGAATTCGCAACACACACACAGCTAAATCGCTATAAACATCCGCAATTCAAGGCGAAAAGTCAAGAAACCTTCTGCTAATAATTGTGTTAATAAATATTGTAACCTTGTAACATCGAAGAGCTGCACACAAACGCTACACCGATAAAAACTCTTCTGTAGCATCAACAATTTTGCTCTGATGTAAAATTAAAAGAAAAACAAATTCCATTCAGAAAAACCTTTAATTATAAAGTAAAAATAATTAAAGTCAGCTCTCATTTTATGTGTATAAACGTAAAAATGTGGTCTCTACAGAATTCGCAATTATTTTCTCATAACTAACAAATCTCGATGTTAAAACATCGATTATAGTCTAAATATTGATGCTTTTGAGTGGCTATTCTAATGACAAGTTGTTGCTTTTATTGTTGAAATCATCCCACTGTAACTTTTAGCCTCCATTTTCGTAATATTCGAACTTCTGACTAAGTTTATATTCACTATTATTTACTAAAAAGAGGTCTAAAAGATAAGAAATTATGTCGCTGCATTGATTATTGATTTACATACTTGGTTTCAACCATATTTTATGGTGCACTGTGGGCGTCATTTAATGTCACCAAAAATGTGAGGTTTTGTACAAAAGTAGAGTGTTTAATTTTCGTTCAAACCAAATTTAGTAACTTTTTTAGTAAACTTCTTTCAATGCGAGTCTGTTTTGTGTTACTTTTGTGTATCTTAGAGAACGAGATAACAAATTAGGTAATCTTGCGGATTCATAGCTAAATTTACGTTCCGAAATTCTTCGAATGCTTTCCGATGTTCATTTATTTACTAAAACTACATCATTCAACAGTGTTTTGACGTATGCTGTTCTTTAATCTTCTGGAAAGGTGAAGATCTCTCGTTAAGCAGCCAGACTCTGCAGATGATATTAAAAAACATCTGTTTGTTTGGAATGAGTAACCTTGTGAAACGAGTCACCTTCTGCTAGACTTCAATGCGGCTTTTAGTACTCTATTTGAATTTTCTTTAATGTTCCCTCAAAAATACGTTATTTATATGTACTTATAATTAACTTCGTGTAGTTCATACTTTATTATTTATTATGAAAACAAAAATAAATAGATTCGCTTAGAAAAAATAAAACAACGAAATCCTTTGATTGTTCCAGAGTTTTTCTCGCACTGTGGATCATCTAAAGGGAAAGTTTTCTGTAGAATCATCTGATGATTATTTACCACACGCTTCCTTGGATTCTCTACGAATTGGCCAGAATCCAAGTACGTCATTTGTAAATAAAAGAAACTCTTAATAATAAAACTTCTTTGTAATTTTATAAACATATTTTTTAAAGACAAAATATGTATATTTTAATTTATATAATTTCATTAGCTTTCTAGCAAAGTGTATTTTGTTAATTAAACAGAAGCTTTTAGCATAAAAATTCAACGAAATTCGGCAAACTCGCGCAAATGGAATATTTTTGTAAAAACATCGTGATTCGGCACTAAAACATAGTGTATTTTTATAGTTTATTTATGGTTTATGTTTGTTTATTTTTCAGTTTCAAAATAAAAACATTTGACAAACGGCCAACATGTGTTGTTGACACTGCGGCATTCGTTCGTCCGCTTTTGTTGTTGTTGCCTCGTGAACATGAACTGAGAAGCAACAAATTAAGATTCATTAACATGAGAAACGAAGCAACGCAGTTGTTGCAGTTGAAATACTCGGTTCTTTTCTAGGTCAAGAAGAGTTCTTTTCTTTGCGAAACCTTTCGGTTATTTTACCACACTTGACCTTCTTAAGCCAGTTAACATGGACTGTTTGGTGTTGAGGGGGGGAAGTATCACTATCATTACAAACTACTGTACATAATGAACCTCATAAATATCTAAATAAAAAAAATGACAAGAAAACCACTGAAACAACTTCTTTTATCTGAAGGTCTACATTTTTCACCCATGAGATTCGCGCCTGAACCACTGTACAGCTATTTTTAAGCAAAAGTTAGCAACAATGAGAACAACGCTGTTGTGTTATTTTTAACCCTTCGTATTTACCTTAAAAATTAATAAATTTGCGTATTTTTATAAGTTACCCATTTTAAATAAAATACTTACGTCATCCTCTCTCTTTTCAGGTTCTCTTAACGCTTAACTGACTTTAATGAATTCACAATGACCATTTTTTATTAATCGTAACCATAACAGAATAGGCACAAAAAGCTACTAAATAATAAACGATAAAACGATTACTCAGAAAAAACGCACAACGAATACCATCATTCGAGGGTTAGGGGCACAACAAAGACAATGAGCAGGACCGCCAACAATAGCAGCAACAACAACAACACGATGGCGGACTTCGATGACAGACCGATCAGCGTCTACGATAATCTGAATGCAATGAATATGCCAACAACAATGAATCTGCACACTAGCACACCGAAAGCAAAAACAACAGCAACTGCACTGCGATCGTCAGCGAATGACGACAAACAACAGAAGCAACAAACACAACCGCAACAACAGCATTTAATTCCGAACGGGCAAAGTCAGTCACATCAACAACAACAGCAACAACAGCAACAACAGCAACTCCTGTTACCACAGCAACAGGTACCAACTCCGGTGCACCGACAACAGTTACATCAACAGCTATCGTCGAACAACGCACTCTACTCAACCCCACTGAAGGCATCGGCAGCGAAAGCTACAACAACAACAACAACAACCGCAATAATGACAGCAGCTGCTGTTACAACAACATCACCTCCTATGACAACAACAGCAATTGGAATGCCACCAGCCACCGCCAGCAGTGCTGCTAATTTTCCAGCACAGAGACCGCTCAGTCAACATTCGCAGTCAGAGCTGAACGAATCTTCGCAGAGCATTGCTGCTGTTAAAGCCGCTCTCAATGATGCAAAATCGAAATTTTTTGGTCTAAACGGTTATGCGCAAGATACAACCGACACGCTTCAGAGCAGCCAAACTCTGCTTAACAACAACAACAACTACAATAAGGTTCAAATCGTGTCACCGCTGGCATCGCCCAACAAACCACAGCCAAAGTATCAAAACATACCCGAAAACAGTGTCATCTATCGACAACAGCAACAACAGCAGCCGGAGTTGCCACCTACTGTGCCGCCCAAACCAGTCCACCGTCAGAAGTCCAGCTCCCCACACAGCAATCATTCGATGGCATCCGCATCACCTGCCTCTGCGTCACCATCATCGCTCAGTGGCATGTCGACGGTGCCGCTAACACCGTTGATCACGTCATCACCGTCCACGTCGGCGTCGGCATCACCGCCGCAAGATCAGGCGTCTTCAGCACCTTTCGACAGCAAGCACTCTGGACAGCAGCATCAAAACCTATCACCCAGCGCGGCCTACAAACAGTTGGTGCTGAATGACCTTGATGGCCCACAGCCTTCGCAGGTATGAAATCGAAACAGGAGCTTTTATTCAATCTTATAAAAAGTTATAAGTAAATCCTATAGTGAAGTTCGTTGTCTCTTAAAGTCGATTTAATATATGGTCGATAGCTTCACAAATTTTAGCCCTCAGCAATCTCCCGGTTTTTCAATTTTTTAAACGCACGAATCGATTTAATGATCATCTTTAAAACGGATTTCTATCGTCAATAAATCAAAACATTTTTAATTAAATACGGGTAACATTAACTAAGTTAATTCAATGAATTGGTAAAAAAATGTGTTTATATTGTATAGTTTCCCCGTTCCACTGTCCAAATATACATGTACACAAACCCCAGTAAAGTATAATCAAATAACACAATAGTATAAATTATAAATTTTAAATGAAAATTTCTCAACTTCGTTACATAACCTCAAATTAGATACTATTAACTTCCGTTAACGTTAAGATGATAATTAATTCTGAACAAATGAAGCTACGAACTAGCTATCGAATCAGATTAGAACACGCTTTTAATGCATAATTAATGATCGCTTTGGTCGATTATCATTTATCACTGCGTTAGTATTGCGTTAAGAGACTTGTACTCAAACAAATGAAATAAAAATAATGGACGTAGATAATTGATTACGTGCGCCAGGTGCAAGAAATCAAATCAAATCACTCCCAAGTTTAGTTCAAATAAAAGTTCCAAATTTAATTCAGTTTAATATAGCAAATTCATTATATTATTTGTTCATTTTAATAATTGAATGCCATCGAAAATTGAGCTACTGACAGAAATTCTATACAGGAATAACGTGGAATTACTGTTTAGTTATGAAAATACGAGTACCTAGTCTCGTAAAACTCAACACTTGAAATATCAGCAAAACAAAGTAATAAAATTTAACCTTTACAAAGCTGCTTATGTGGAATTTTATCAGGTATTCGATAAAAGTGCCCTAAGTTAATTCAGCGGCGTTTAGAATACCCAATTAAGAAATTGATTTACGGATTGTGACTACGTGTAATTCATTTCATTTTACCAAGCAATAATTTTACGAATTTCATAATAATTTTAATGTGCTCACCAACTGTTTCTGTCGTAATATTTCAACAAAACAATATTAAACAATGTCATGATTTTGTTTCTATACAATAATTTATAGTAAGAACATGTTCTGGCACTCGTTTAGGTCATGTTCAGCAACGAAAACTCTTGTATTTATGCAATCGATCTATCAATTGCGCGTATATTTACACTATCATATTTAATATATAAATGATATGTATATGTACATGTAGTATATATAAGCTATAATGACATATGATGTTATGCTTGCAAAACCATCACTACGGTTTACAAGAAATTCAAATCACTTAGTTTTAAAAGGATTGACTCAACAAAAAACTAGCTCAAAAGTGATTTTAATATTGTACTATCACTATATACATATACATACATATGTTAGTTATCATTATAAAATGTATCCGTTTTTACTGGGATGTTATTAGGACAAATTTTGTTCAATTTTCAATGATTTCCATCTCACCTCTTCTAGGCTGTCTACATGAGCACCACTGTACCGCAAAATATCAAAGGTAGCAAAATTGCTGGACGTCATACCCCGACCCGGAACAGTTTGCGTCACAGTCGAATGCTGGTGGTCAACAATAAAAACTACCAAGGTAAGATAATTTAAAACTAGCTGCTGCAATCAGCACCAATCACCTGTAACATCATAATTATTGTACATTTTCAAAACATTCACGAGTATTGTATACATTCTCTGCCATTTCATTCTATACTGTAATAAGTTCTTAATAACTTTATAATTACCTTATTAATTACAAGTGATTGAAATGGTAAATTGAAAGCACTTATTATCTGTTCTATAGACAGACTAAATGTCGGTGAACGCGTAGTAGAGCAAAGTGAATGTCAGCGAAGTAAGGTTTAGCTTCCATTACAGCGATTCTTTATTATATAACTTAAATATTTTCTTAGCAATCAAAAATAATACCTTCTATTCGTTCAGGTTGCCACCATCCGAACCCTATGAATTTCAAATGTCCCAATCTTGCCCGCGGACTCCTGGTACTTCAGACTATACTCGGTACACTGTTGATGTTTTTAGCCATATGGATACTCTTCCTGGCTCCAAATGCATCAATATCGGACAATCCCTACTGGAGTGGTTTAGCGGTATGTTCGCGAAAATTAAATCCTGGATAATAACCTCTTGACTTAACTGACTTTTGATCTTTCTAAATACAGCTCTTTTCGGCCGGTGTTATCGGACTGGTGCTAATACGCTATCGACGTATTAAACGGCACAAAGTTCGAGAGAACTGCTTCATCTTCTTGCGCGCCGACTCCTACCTGCTGTCGCTGGTCGCGTTGCTGCTCTGCGTTGTGGCACTCTTGTGCGCCTCCATGCATTTTGCCCGGCTAATGGACAGCGATACGCGATGCGTCTCCTCCAACATTTTGATGGAGAACGCTTCCTGCTCCTGCACTTTCAATGCACGCGAATTGAGTAATGCTTCGGCCTACGATCCAGAGAACTGGTTGGACGAGGGTTCTGAATATGAGGAAGTTGAGGATGACAGCTACAGCGTCGAGTACAGGTGAGGTGATAAAAAGAGATCTCTACTTTATAAGAGAGAGAAGATTATACTTGAAGAATTAGTTTTTCCATAATTGCTTGTTTATGGTCTCTAGTCTGGTTCTGCTTGGATCTTTATTTACCATCTTTTCTCCCCTTCCTTGTCTGTTGCAGAGACCTAAGCTGTCAGGAGGTAAACGGCGAGTGGACTTACATACTGGGTGCTTCCATAACGTTGAATGCGTTGGGCTTCATGGTATCTTTGGCGTACATCGTTCTCTTGGCTTGCTGTCGAAACAATTCTAAGCGTTTTTACTCATCCGTCCACACGAGCACCTTTTGAGATATTCTAGCATTAGTCTTAAATAATTAATTACTCAATAATAATTTTCTAAGTGGGACTATTTTTTTAAGAGGGGGTCATTATTCAGTAAACATGCGGATTCTTTTAAAGGAAGTACTTAAGATAGAATTCGATTCAAACGGTATCTCTTTTCAATTGTCTAAACAATTTAAATTGCTTTTAAAGTAAAGTTACCGGAAAAAACTCTACCAGATTGTAAATGATAATTAACAAATTTTGTTTATCTTAAACCAGTTTTTATGCTTATATTTATATGAATATATTAAAGAATTCCTGGAACTAATTGGACCACAATAAAATAATACAAATTCGAAGAGTATACTTAAGGCGATCAGTGTGTATTATTTTAGTCTGCTAATCTTTTATTTATAAATATATTTTAGTATTTAGACCTAAACATTAAGATGCAACTAAAATTTTAATTTATTATATTTTTATATACTTTAGAGAAAACCTGTAATTGTTTGCTAACACGAGGCACTTTTTTATTGATTTATTTTCTATTCATGTACAAAATAACTTTGGCAAGAGACGCCGAATCTATTAAAATTAGCCATTTTTTGTGGCTAATACAGTTTATTTTTAATTTTTTTACAAAATACAATAAATTAATATAAAAGCTGGATAAAACCAAATGTTTTTATTAACTCAATTATAAATACATACAAAACTGAATGGCAGGTATTTACGAAACTAATTTACAATTAATGCTTATAAGTAACACTGATTATTTCGACGAAGTAACTATTTTAGAAGGATTTCAGCTGGTGGCAAAATGCTTTCGCCGTATAAACAGTACCAGATACTGGAGTACCATATCGTGCGATCGACCCACTCACTACCGACTAAGACGTGCCCAATATAAGGCGACTCGCGAGACCTGAAATAAAAGTAATCGAATAAAAATTATAGAGTGAATTACAGCGCATTTATCCTAGGATCACGTATTATTATTAGCAAAAACCGATATTTCTTCTTTTGTCTTGCATCCCTTACTCTAAGCTTTATAAGCCTAAGTAACGTGATTAAATAAAGCCATCGGAATGATTATTTTAATTATTTCAATTCAACCAACCTCAATATTTGATTCTGCGCGCGTTCCACAAACGTTATCGCCCAACTCCCGGGGAAGTCACGCTTTTTCTCGCAGCCCAGATACGCCGTGACGCTGTGCAAAAATATCTCTCGAACTATCGACGTTTTGTCGTTCTTCTCCTTTTTAAAAATCACAATTTTCCCATCGCGTAGTTCGCATTGATATGATTTGAAGTTTTTGGTGCGGTTATCGGCGAATTTCAGCTCCTTGCCCGGTGTAACGGTAGCCAAGTTTTTGACGGCACGTTGCACCTCTCGCAGCACATCGATCGGCTTGACAGCTAAATAGTTATGCTTACGATCGTCCTCCGGCCAGTAGGACCAACTCAGCACTACGTCGAACACTTTCACATCATGATGAAGTGGGCGCTCGAGGTCTCCATTCAAAATTATTTCGTGTAATGAAATTTCATGGGTCGACATCTTCATCCGGACCGCAAGCTCTTGGCAGATCTCGTAGGCAGTCTTGGTCGGTGAGATCGTAACATTTACTTGTTCCTTTTCCTACAAAATCATATAAAATTAACAACGAAAGAGATTCTACAACAACAACAATATTTATATAATATATAAACAACTAAATCAATAAAATTCAAAGCTTTCAGATCTTAAAAATTGAGTTTCAATATAACTAAAGCAGTTTTGGGAATATAAGAATATTGCCCAAGAATCTTATAGTTCTCTATCTTATTGATATATAAATCATATTTATATTCGAAATGTTTCCTATAATCTCTGCATTTACTTTAAAAATGAAACCCAAAAGCGTTTCTTATAATCTTAATTAGAGAATATCCAAAACTATTGCGTTCAATCCTAAAGTCGAGCGTTCCATTGACTGTTACTGAAATATGTTTGTTCTCGATCTACCTCAGTTTTGTCATCTGGATTGGGATTCAGTGATATCCACATCTTCAAATCGCCAGACTTCTTCACGGAATCAGAGAGAGTTTCTGCAGCAGCATAATATTTCTGCAGACAAAGTAGCATCTCCTGTTCTTTTTTCTGTAAAATATAACAAACGATTAAACATTTTCTTAAATCTTTTCTTCGTCTCTTACCATATCTTCTTCGGCAAGCGGGAACAAGTTTTTGTACAAGGTTATTAAATCTGTCAGGACATCAGCCTCCTTCTGAGAGTAGACCATTTCCTCCGCCTGCTAAAGCAAAAACTCCAAATTACTAACTCCGATGAAATTAAATTACATTCGCCCATTACTAACATGGCTCTGCAATAAAGTTGGCCCCCAAATCATGGTCAGATTCTGCACACTCATCTTGTTCTTGGCCTTCTGCGAACTTATGAACGACAGATGACCCACAATCTTCTTCAGCGTCTCTCGTTCGATGACCGGCAAGCGAGCCAGCAGTTCTTTATACGATTGAATCTTATCCGTGATGGATTTAAGTTCCGTAACACACACAAAACTCTCCGATAGCTTGCCCATTAAGCGTTCCGGCAGATCTCGCATAAACCGTTTGAGGACATTCGCCACATCGTGCTCGTTGTATTCGTTGCGCGTGATTTCCACGTTAAAAGCATCAGCTCGAAATGACGCCATTAGCTTGAGTATGGAGTTCTCTGAGCCCGACTTGCGATATATACCCTCCGACATGGAGCCGTGTATGTAAATAAAGTTGATGCACTTGTCCACGATCACGGGAACATTGAATTTAGTCAGTTGCTGATCTCTTAGGGAGAAACCATTGTTGTGGGCCACCTCGCGTATGATATGTCGCCAGATCTTCGTCTCTCGCGCGGAACTCATGATCATGTATACGGTGTAGGGTGGACAGTCGATCATCAGCATCGGACCAGACTCAACGTGTAGATTGTGGATGGTGTCATCACTGTCCTTGTGTACTAGAGTTGGTAAAATGAGGAACATTAAACTTATTCAATAGTTGCGAATGTGTTTCTCTACATACCAATACACCGTGCTTTTCGTAGATCCATCTTTTCTGTGTTCGTTGTGGCCTCACTCACGAAAACCAATCGTCGCCGACTTTTCAGTAGCACCAGCCAGGTACCACTCCATTCGGATGTGATGGAATTCTGAAATCACAAAATTTGATGAAAAAGACGACTTTATTTATAATATATAATCACCTTCAGGTAGCACCATCCAGCTCGATAATAATGGCAAATATACTTGGGATGCAATACGTTGGTCAGGCTTTCCAATATTTTTT